>CAXKVV010001135.1:0-22430 GCA_964058805.1 Schoenoplectus triqueter | reverse complement strand
ATTCCACATTAAATGGAACTCTGAAGATTGTATCCCTGTAAAATATTGTTTAAATATAGTTCAAAATGAATTCTACTAGTATGTGTATAAGTGTATTGGTACGCTCACGTCAATCACTATATGTTCTCACACTACTAAAATTCATGCATACGTTAATATAGCAAATTCTAGTAGCAATATATACAAATATGTATTTTAAAAATATTAAAATATTTGGATCATTTAATTTTAAAGAAATTTAGTATAATATACTAAAATATAATGAGATATATAATTTTAATTTTTTTGCATGAAATATATAACCAAAATCTTAATCGAATTGCTCAAAATATGCGTATAATTAAAACGTGGTGTACAATAATGTCCTGGCTGTTACTTCCTGTTATAACGCCTGACATTCAACCATCAATCCAGTGTTTTTATTTACACGTGATACTACGCATAACATATGAGTTAGAACTATACTCATAACATATATATATATATATATATATATATATATATATATGAGTTGGACTATAATGCTACACATAATATAGATTATTCTCATACTATGAATTATTTTTTTGTTCTGAAAATCTAAATAATTAATCTGAATCGCTTAAAATGATTTACATATAAAAAACTAATTGGAAAATAAAATTTATATTTTTTTAGAAGATTTTACTATTTTTTAAGATAATTTGAAAATCGTCTTTTTGTTAATAGCTCATAATAATTAAATCAAGTGATTTTCAAACTTTCTTAAAAATAGTAAAAAAATTCAAAAAATATATAATTTGATCCTCAATTAGTTTTTCATATGTAGATTATTTTGAACAGTTCAGATCAATCATTTATTAATCTAAATAAGCAATATTGGTACTCAGAAGTCTGGAGGGAAACGACATGATCTTTTTTCCTCTTCAAATGTACAATGCGTCCAGGTTTGCTTTTTCTGTTTTTTACCATCCAAAGAACTGAACATGCATTTCTTTGAGCACTCTCTTCTTGAAACACAAAAGGCGCACAGTGCTCAATATATGCATGGGGTCAGTTCTGATTTTCTTTAATTAATTATTCCAACTAGAAATGTTAAACCGTGAATTTTAATTTAAGAAAATAATAATAATTAAGATAACAATTACAATGATTTAACATAATTTATTAAATAACTTAACTAAATGTTTAATGGAATATATAGACATAATTAATTAAATAAATAATAAAGTAAGCTAGTTTAAAATATAAGTAGTCGAATGAGATTGAGAATTTGATTTCTAAAACTCAAAGATAAAATTAAAATCCACTATTTAAATCTAATAGCTTAACAATGAGAAATAAAAATATTATTAAAAATCACAATTTCTTAATTTCAATTAAGAGATAACGTAACGCAATGATTTATAAAACTAAAACTTAATAATCTAATTTAATCATTTTATGTTATGAATTATAAATAAATAAATAGAGATAAATATTAAATTCAACGTTATCTAATGATCAAAGAAATAAATGATTACCATAACAAAATATTCAAAATTTCTCAATTTAATAACAAAATGAATCTGGATTGTCACACCAATGACCACAAAACCTCTACCACAGAAAATCCACCGCGCCCTTTTTCTCTCTCTTCATTTATTCCTCTCTCTCCTCTCTCTCTCTCCGCATTCATTCTCTCTCAGAACTCTCTCTCTCACCCGAATTTATTACGACTATTTTCCCGGTTCGCTCTGTCTTTTCCACTCGATGGCGCCGCTCTCCTCTTCCTTTTCTTTTCCGCCCATTCTCTGAAACCCATCTCTGTCTCTCTCTATTCCGTCACTCTTCCCTCTCGGTCACTCCGCTGCGAGGCTTCCGCTCTCTCTGTCCCTCTGAGGCGCATTTAATAGCGCTCTTATCTCACCTCTCGATCTCTCCCCTCTTTCTTTCTGTCTTTCGCCCCTTGTTTCCCCTTGTTGCTCTCTGACGAGAGAACTCGCTACTCTCCCTCTGTACCCTCCTATCACCTCACTGCTACCGTTGCCATTATCCTATGGCCCACCACCCTCCAGCCTAAGGCATGCTGACTTCCCTCTATAAAGGGACTGCTCCAAGCCGCCCCTCTCTCCTCACTGTTGTGCTCTCATGCATTGAGGAATTTTTATTTTTGAAACAAAAAGAGAAAGAAAACTGATAAGAACAGTGAACCCTAGATCTGAGTTGAGGAGAGAGGAAGGTGGCCGGAGTTGGTCTTAGAGGCGAAGCCCAACCTAAACCCCTCTCAGTGCCCTGACTTGTACCCCTTTTGTGCTACTGGTAAGTTTTGATCCCCTTGTGCTGGTTTTCTCTTCTGATTTGAGATGGGATTTCAATTTTTGGTTTCTCTCTGTGAGGTACCCTCTACCCTTGAGATCCACCGAGTATGCGGTGTGGTCTCGGGATGAGATTTGTACTGTTTTGCTTTGTGGGTATGGATTTTTACTGGTAGCCCCTTTTAAGACCCTATGAATGGCTGCTGGTTGCCTGATTCGGGATCCTATTGAACCTCTTAAGAACTGTTGTGTTCCATCTGTGCTGATTTTTGAAATGGTGTTGTTGAAGAAATGGTTGTTTGTTTGCATAAAGGCCAATGAGCCTTTGGTTGTCCTGTGCCTGATATGGTTGTTGTGTTATGTCAGGTGTCTTGTTGATAGGGAGCACCTTGGTACACTGGTACCAGTTGGTACCAGTGAGGTGAGGTTGCCCCTCACCTGTTTCTGTTTGAGATTTGCTGTTGAAACTTTGAGCTGGTACCAGCACTGGTACTGGTTGCTGGTCTGTTTTCGGTTGTGCTGTCCAATCTGGTACACTAATGACCTGTTTGATTTGCTGGTTGCCCTTATTTTTCCTGCCCTCTCCTGCTATGTCTGCCTTGTTGACTGATTTGCATCTCTGGATCGGTTGTATGACCTTTGTTGCTGGTCTGTTGCTTGTAGTCTGGTTTGGTTAATGCTTGTCTGTTGTCTGTGTCTCACTTGCTCGATTTGTTGTTGTATGCTGACTTGAGTGTTGCCTAGCGATTCTGATATGTAAGTGGGCTTGGTGATGTGGCCAAATTGGAAATAGGGAATTGTTGGGCCTGAAGTAAATATTGAGGAGACTAGTATAGGGCCAAAAACTTAATAATATGGATTCAAGAAAAAGATCAATTTTAGTGGGCCAATAAATCAACTACATCAAACTAATTGATACTTAGGGTTAGTAAATTAAGGCCCATAACTAAAATCTTCAAGATTTTAAAAATGAATAATTAAAATTTGAGAAATTAATTGGAGGCCGCCCCGAAAGGTTTGGCGGTATCCATGGACTAAAACGTAAACTTGAATATGCGGGAAATAATTATATTCCCTGACTGCCCCCGATTTCGGGATATCGGTGCATTGGCACCAATGATTTGGTAGTCAGCGTATGATCCCGAATATTAAAACACCAACACAGTAATAAAACGATAATAATTTTCTTAAATTTATTTACTTCTTTTTATTTTTAATTTTTCTTTTAGGTTTTCCTTTTTAATTTATTTTAAACTATTTTTCTAATTTATTTAAATATAAGGTTAAGTATATATATACATATACATAATAATAAAAGCAAAATTAATAAGAAAAGATAATTAGGATATAATGAATATATATGAGTATATATATACATATATATATATATTAATCAATTTCTCTATTTTTAGATTTAAAAAAAATATTAGAAATAAAGAATATATATATATAATAACAATATATATTAATTAAATCTTTCATTTTTGATTAAGCAAAAGAATACTAGAATAAAATATTAGATATATTATATATTATATATTAATCAATTTCTCTATTTTAAATTAATAAGAATAATACTAAATATATTAAATATAATATTATATATTAATCAATTTCTCTATTTTAAAATTAATTGATTTAAATATTTAAATCCATGAACTCGAATTTAAAATAGAGAATGAATGTATAAGAGCGATCGAGAACGATAAACACAATTTAACGGATCTATATGCGGGCAACTAAAATTTTCGATGCCGCATGTATGCAGCAGAAACGCTGCCGAAATTTCAAGAAGAGACGATAAAATCCGAACAAACGTTTAATTAAATTATCAATCTAATCCTATTACTAATTAGTAAATCAAGTAAAACTAATAAACATCTAATTTAAATTAATTAGGTGATACAGTCAACTCGGATCCCCTCGCGGAGTACGAGGTCATTCCCGACCCGACATACGCGGACACCGACCCCGAGGCTGGTGTTCTACCTCCGGAGTAGAGCGACTCCGCGATCCTCATCAGCACTCCCAGGTACGGTTTTCTGGGATTTGATTTTCTCTCTTTAGAATTAGGAATCCAAACCGAAAATAAAATTGTTTTAAAAATAAATCTGAATTGCAGTACTTTGACCAAACTTTGATTAGAAACCAAAATTGATTTGTCATCTGCATCCGGTAAATTGACCAGCATATTCGAGACATACCCGCATTCGCATGTCATATCATGTCACATTGCACGTAGACAAGATAGGAGTAGGATTCAGGAAATAGTCCCGAGATAGGATCAGATAGAATTAAATAATTCAAGTTGTAGATTATATTTATTAGGAAAATATTATTACTATTACTAATTATTATTTAAGCTAAGTAGTTAATCATGCATTAAATGCATGGGAGTGCTGAGATGCGGACCGGGTAATTTCCAGTCTAAGTTGCCTTGCATAACCAGACCGTTGTGGTTACGTACGGTGACCCATAGGCCCATGGGACCCACCGGTCTGTATATGTACTGCGCATCTGTGCCTGTCGGATTATCCACCGATCCCGTCATTTGGCGGTTTCGGTTGTGTCAGAGTGCTTTCTTTTGATCTTTATTATATCTTATTATTATTCTGTATATGATTAAATTTTTAATCCAAATTTGAGCGATTAGGATACCGTGTACTTCAGTGTTTAGTGTGGGCGGCCAAATCCGAGACTAGAATCTAGTTCGTGATACTATATTATTATATTTATCCGGCATATTTAGGATCCTAATATTGTCCGAAGGGCTTTCTCCTTTGGCCCGTAGTTGGTACAGAGAAAGTCGGGATGCGGTCCACTAGCCTTAGTGGGTACAGTGTAGGCTCCCCTTTGTTATATTTCGTTTTGATACATTTACGGGATGCGGTCCTCTGACCCTTGGTTGGTACAGTGTAGGCTCTCATTTGATTTCGATTTGTTTAATTCACGAGTAGTTATCCCCTTTTGGCGATATGGCAACTGAAGACATATTTATCCGTTTGTTTTTATTTTGTAAGGTGAATTACCAGATTTAGCAGACTAGAGTACGTGCTTATGCACGCTCACTCTCCTAGGGCGTTATCGCCTCGGGAGCCCGAATTGACGTTTATGCGGCATTGGCGCCGCATAAACATAAAGTCCTAAGTTCGTAAGTTGGGTCGCTGGTGGCGCCCGCTTAGGCAAGGCCCAAGTTCGTAAGTTGGGACGCTGGTGGCGCCCGCTTGGGATAGATCTGGTGATTTGCAAATTGGGATATTTATTTTGGGTGTATGTTTTCTCGTACCTTATATTTTGTATTATATTACTATTTCCACAGATTTTCTATTTCAGGGTTAGTTGTCATTTCATGTTATTCATGTAGAGGGTTTCTCGAAATGTATAAAATAATAATACATTAACATATATTAAAATAATTCATTGCATTTTAAATTCGGTATCGATATTTGGGTCCAGTCTAGGAAGGAAGATCAAATCTTAAGGCTGGATCTAAATCCGTACTGAGTAATTTTTAAAATTACTTACGTTTTCCACGGTGGTTGTGGGATCCAGGTTTACAGGTATGGGTTCGAGTTTGGATGAGAGTGCTAGGTGCAGCAGTCCTGCGTGATATCAGAGGTGCTTTGCCGCATCAGCATAGTGAGGCGGGTAGATGATTAGGGTTTATCGGGCATCAGGTTTTTGTTTCTTTCTTTGGGCTTTATTTGAGAGATTTTGCTACCCATTCCGATGGAGTTAGCCCCGCCGGTGTCTGGCGTTGTATTTATCTGTATATTCTGGACTGTTTTGTTTTGTATTATTATTATTGTTTTGTTTATTCTGGGATTTGCTTTATTTTTATTCACTTAGCCTTTCGTACGCACGTCTCGTCGTGCGTACGTGGTGGGATTAAGCACCCCTAATCCGTTTTAATTATTCTGGGGTGTGACAAGAAATAATATTGGTTTTAATTGATTACGTTGATGACATTCACAATGGATTAAAGGGTTTTGTAGAAAAAAAAAATCCAACCCAACTATATCGAATTGAAAATTATCTTAAGTTAACCCAACCTAAACCCACCCAAGTCATAAATTTTTTTTTCTATACAAGTTATTTATTATTGACATAATTTAATATTTAACATGATATTAATAACCTTCCAATTCAAAGATAAAAAATTCCAAACAAAAAATAAAATAATATTTTTAAGCACTAAAAATAATTTTTTGATTAAACCTTTATTACTATTTTTTTTCGTAACAAGATATATGAAATCGATAAAACAATATCATATAACATTCATAAAGCATAAAATATAAAATGCAAGACAAAGATATAAGAATAGTTCCATAGCAAAATATTATATATTAGTATTATTATGAGTGAAATTCATTGCGCACCTCCATCAGCGAGAAATAAATAGTCAAAGTTTCAGTGTTCAACTGCAAATTTTTTTAATAAAAAAGATGGAGGACAAGCCTCCAAATTCATTAATCTGTAAGGTTTATACTAATTATGCGATTGTGATTTCCGTATTATAGATTTTTTTTTTGTTCAAGGACAACAATGAAAAATAAAATTTAAATTGAAAAAGAAAAAGAAAAAAAATATTATTTGTAACAACTATTTAAGCCACTCTTTTAAATCCTTGTAGAATCTCTCTTACTATAGTCATTTGGTCTTTATTTACCTTTCTAAAAATTCTTGCACATCACTCTCTCTAAATGACAAAACAAGTTCTTATCTTTAATTGTCTTCATTCATTATTGATCTTGTTATCTAAAATGATGAGTTGATCGTCTTCTTTGTATTCCTATTGATGCATCATCTTTTTGCTTGACTATGTCATGTACATAATTCCTTAATTGGCTGATAAATGTGCGCTCTGAAAATAGATGTTGATAGCAGATGTGGCATATAATGGACAGTTGTCATCCTCTTCTTTGTAGATTAACCATCGTGAGGATTGCATTTCACAATCTTAACCATGTAACTTGGTGGTGCTCTCACTCCCCAAATACGATGCAATATGGAGAATACGTACAATGCTTCTAAAACAAACTGGTATTGAGATTTTACTGTGAATGCCTCCTTTCCTCTGATCCATTTCACTGAATTCGATACATCTTCAACCAACCTCACATGTTGAATTGTCCCTGATAGGTAGTCAATTTGTGCTTGCATTTCTAATTGTTATGTTGCGTGAGAATGTTAGCTGTCAGTTGCCTTGTTGAAATATTTCTTGGATTGTACAGTTTCGCTGTTCTGTTTTTTGATACAATGCTGGGTACAGAAACTATAGTGTGTTACCTAGCCAGTTGTCCTCCCAAAACTTAGTCTTTGATATTGTCCTGCCCTGTGGGGCTCTGTTGTCTAATCTGTCCTGGTATTTCCAACCTTTTCTGGTTTGTGAAATTTTGTATACCCTTGTGCCTTGTTTGTTGCATGGTTGTATCAGTTACTGATACAGTCCTGAGCCGGCCTATGTTGCTCTTCTATTTGTGTTGTTGTGTGTTGGCCATTCATGTTGCCTGTACCTATTGTATGTTGCTCATGTCGATTTTTTGTGCTGGTTTCTTTTGATGGTGTGTTGTCTGTTGTTGTTGCTTCAGTCGAATTGTAAATCTGGACTTACATAAATTAGGCTTGAACTGTGGCAGTTGGGATAAATGGGAATTTAGAACTTAAGAAATTGGAGAAATAATTTCTAAGTTGGGCCTAACTTTAATGGATTATGGGCCGGGTAATAATTAGGGATTAAAACGGATTTTTAAGGAGTCAGCACAACTTGTAATAACCGAGAAGTAAAAATACTCATTGGGCCGCTAAACAAATTGATAAATTACTTAAGATCTAATTAGGGATCGTGTTGAAATAATAAAAAACCCAATGAATTAAAAGTCTCAAGATAAATAAGTGATAAATAAAATATGACTAATTAATTGGGAGCCGCCCCGAAAGGTTTGGCAGTGCCTATAGATTAAAAGGTAAACTTAAATATGCGAGATATGATTATATTCCCTGACTGCCCCCATTTCGGGTTGCCAGTACACAAGCAAAATTGGCACGGTAGTCAGCGTATGATCTCGTTCATTAAAACACCAACACAGTAGTAAAATAAAAACGTTTTCTTTAATTGATTTAATTTCTTGTTTTATTTTATTTTATTTTTCTAATTTATAAAAATATAATATTAATATACATAATAAAGTAAATTATATAATTTAAGAATATAACAAAAAAATAATTAGGATTTAATTAATATATATTAAAATATATATTAATCAACTTCTCTATTTTTAAATAAATAAAAGAATATTAGAATATAATATTATATATAATATATAATATATATTAATTAATTTTTCTATTTAAATTTGTATTTATTTATTTATCTCCATCCCGATATAACTATAAATGGAGTCGGAAGATAATAAAATGAATTATTGACTTTGTGCTATGTCTGTGCGTTGTTTCTCTTTTACTGAATTCTTCTGTTATATTACCAACTCACATCATCAATTCCTATGAAAACAAGGCTTAACGAAAAACACCATAAAAATAATACACAATTAGAAAACGTTATGCATAAACGGGACTCAAATTGTTTTAAAAAGGGGATTTACGAGCAATCACTTAAACGTAATTAATAAAGCAAAGTAACGAAATCCCGAAGGAATTGATAAGATGTACATAAAAGTGATTAACACAAAAAACATCACAAAAATAAATAAAAACACATTAAATAATATTTCTAACACCTCTAAATGCAGCATAAATGCTGTCGAAAATTTTAAGAAACAGACGTTAATTAAAACACCGCTGTAATAAATTGTTAAATTACGAACTAAATCACATAAAAACTAACAAACACTCAATTCAAATTAATAATAGGTGATATAGTCGACTCGGATCCACTCGCGGAGATCGAGGCCGATCCTGACCTCGCATACGCAGGCGTTTATCCCGAGACGGACGCACTGCTTCCGGAGTAGAGCGACTCCGCGAGTCTCACCAGCATTCTCAGGTACGGGTTCCTGGAATTTATTTTTCTTTCTTCAGAATTAGGAACCCAAACCGAAAATAAAATTATTTTTAAATAAATCTGATATGCGGTATTATCTAACCAAAATTGATTAGAGACCAAATTTGGACTGTCATATGCATCCGGTAAATTGACCAGCATTTTTGGGGCCTACCCACATTCGCATGGCATATCATGTCATATTGCATGTAGACAGGATAGGAGTAGGACTCGAGAAATAGTCCCGATATAGGATTAGATAGAACTAAAATAATCAAATTGTAGATTATAACTATTAGGAAGATATTATTACTATCACAAATTATTAATTAAGTTAGGTAGTTAATCATGCATTAAATGCATGAGAGTGCTGAGAGGCGGGTCGAGTAATTCTCAATTTGAGGTTGCCTTGCATAACCAGACCAACAAGTTATGTTCGGTAAACTGTTTGGCTCATGGGGCCCCTTGGTCTGTATATGCACTGCGCATCTTTGCATGTCAGATTATCCACCGACTCCGTCATTTGGCGGGATCGGGCGTGTCAGAGTGTTTTTTGTTTGATCAATATTATATTTTTATTATTCTTAATATGATTTAATTTTTAATCCAAATTTGAGCGATTAGAACACTGTCCTTTAGTGTTTAGTGTGGGAGGCCATATTCGAGATTGAAATCTATTTCGTGATATTATATTATTATATCTATCCAGCTTATTTAGGATCTTGGTATGTCCGAAGGGCTTTCTCCTTTGGCCCCTGGTTGGTACAGAGAAAGTCGGGATGCGGTCCTCTGACCTTAGTGGGTACAGTGTAGGCTCCCATTTGTATATATTTTGATTTGTTATTTTATAGGATGCGGTCTTCTAGCCCTTTGTAGTACAATATATGCTCTCATTTGTTTTCGATTCATCAATTCACGGGTAGTTATCTCCTTTTGGCGATATAGCAACTGAAGACATATTTATCCGTTTGCTTTTTATTATGTAAGGTGAATTACCAAATTTAGAAGACCAGAGTACGTGCCTTTGCACGCTCACTCTCCTAGGACGTTATCGTCTCAGGATCCCGAATTATCCATTTATGCGGTATTGGCGTCGCATAAACATAAAGTTCTAAGTTCGTAAGTTGGGTGTTTACCTCTGAAAATTCAGAGAATTTAAAAAGCAACTTGGGACAAAAGATTCAAAAATTCAAGGAGCAATTTTAAAAGCCCGAAGAAGCTTAATTCAAGTCCATAAGCACCAAGAAAAAAAAAAGAATTCAGTGAAATGCTCAAAAATCAAAATTCTTAAGAAAAGAATTAAATGCCGAATCTCTACAAATTTAAATTGAAAACCTCTTCGAAACCTAAATCTCAAAACTCAAATTTTATGGTAAAAATCAATTTCTCCATAAAATTCTGAGAATTTTCATATATTACTTGATATTTTTGGAGTTACGGAACTCAAAGAAATTCCAAATTATCGATTAATATAATGAAAAATTAATTAATCAAGCGTTAAAAATTAATTGATGCTTGACCAAGGGGAAAATAGTAAATAAAAATTACCATAAATTTTGTTATATTTCAAGAAATTTTTGAGAAAATTTTGATACAATTTGGACAAAGAGATCTTTGAGAAACAATTTAAAAGCAAAGGAGAGATAAGAAAAATCAGCAAATGAGGGCTTCAATTAAAAATCAAAATGGAAAGTGACCAAATTCGAAAATGTCCATTGCTACAGTCACGTGCTACAGTAACCCGAGTTCCTCACTGTTTCAAAACCGAAAATGGAGCCTATGGTCCCGTGCGACGAAAACCCACATATTATATACCGTTGGAAAGAGCACGGAGAGGAGAACACAATGAGATAAAGAACTTACAAAATAGTTGAGCGGTTTGGGAGAAAACTGAAGGGAAAGTTTTCAATCCAAAAATAAAATTGAGTAATCCGAGTCATAATTGATCAAATTAACACTTCAAACACCTTCTCCATGGTCACAAGAGATTGTTTGAGAGCTTGGTTGAATTTCATAAGCTTTAAATTGGTGAGACCACGAACTCGCAAATCGGGTCAAAACCGAGTTGGTCAAACTCTATACCGGAGCAGTCTATTGATTGAATAAACATTATAGATCAATTTCTGGGATCAATTAAATGCTAATCAAGCTTTGAAACACAAGAAATAGTGAAGAAATGAAGAAGAATGACTATGAGGCTTGAAATCGGGTTTGAAGATAAAAACGGGTCTCGGGTGCATAATTGGGATCCGGCAAGGTCTGAAATGCAGGAAGGGAGTGACAAGAACGTGTTTGAAGCTCTAGAACTTTCTAGAAGTCCCTAGAATCATCTGGTGGCCAAGTGGTGGTTAAGGATGACAAATTTGTAAATTTTCAGTAAACATAACAAACTCCACTTGTGCCCTACTTGTCCTCTCAGTTGTTAGAGCACATTTAAAACACTTAAAACTGGTCTAATACACCACAAAACGTTCAGAAGAGTATGAGAAGATGAATGAAGGGAGTTGGTGCATAAATTGGTCAAAGAAAAGTCAAACCGATCTCATACACCCATCTACTACCCCCTTATGCCTATTTAAACCCCTCTCCTCCTTAAAACACATGAGACACAACCTATCCCAAGCTGAATGCTAATCCAAAACGCTGTCAAAACCAATTGAAGCTCAAATTAGATACAAAATAAGATCCAATCTTTGAGTTGAGATCAAAATCAAGCCCAAAGATATAAGATTCAATCAATTCCTCTTCTACTCAAGCTACAAATTAGGTCTAGGTAGGTCTCTCTTCTATAAATATAGATATAAAGAGTGTATTGGAGCTTGTAATTTTGATTTGTGCAATAAAGATGAAATTTTTCATGTGCAATATCGATTTTTCTTCTTTTTCTTCTTTTTCTTGATGTTCTTATGTTGCAATTCGATCTTTTTTATTTTCTTTCTTTTCTTTTGGCTCAAATCTGTATACAAACATCATTGAATTTTAGATTAAAGCTAAATGATACATTTAAACCGTTTAAGATCAATGAATCCCTTGTAAACGCAAAATCAGCCCTAAAATGGCTGAAATTGTAATAAAATAAAAAATAGGATGAGATCTACTCCAAATCTTATAAAACTTTCAGATCTTATAGAAATAAGTCATATGAATCTATAGAAACTGATTTTATATTTTTTTGATTTTTCTGTAAAAAGTTATAGCCTTTTTAGTTCTGAAAATCAGCAAATACTGGTACAACATTTTCCTCTTTTGCCCCTGGTCTGATTCGAAAATAAAAAATTATATCTCTACTACTCCAATTTAAATAAACTTTTGTGACCATATAGATCTATTTATATTTCATCTCTCTGTAAATTTTCATAATTTTTGGAGTTTCGTATGATTTTATATGAATTTATGAGTCCTTAGCTAGTAGATTATAATAATCTATTTAGTAGTATAATAATATAAAAACTCTTTGAAGCCTTGGTGCCGGCTTGACAAAGCTGTGTGTGTCAGGTTTTAAAGTTTTATAATGCTAGTGCCGGCTTGATAAGAGCCGTGAGTGTTAGCCTTTCTAAAATAAAAATCGAGTAATTTGTTAAAAGAATAAAAAATAGTTTTTCTTCCGATAAATCATAGAACTCTTTGAAACTTTGGTGCCGGCTTGACAAAGTTGTGTGTGTCGAGTTTTAGAGTGATATGATACTAATTTTGTTATATCAAAATATAAAAATAATATTTTAAAAGAAAATCCTTTCAAAAAATATATAGAAAATATCTTCATCCTAGTTAATTTTTTTTTCGTTGAATAAAAATTCTTGTAAAACTCATTTAAGATAGTCTTAAATAAAAATATTTTCAACATAAAAGTTATTACAAATATACTTCTTAAAAGGTTAATAATTTTTCTGAAATATTTTCTTAAGTAGATTTTTTTTTAAAAATGTTCAAAATATCCTCAGCTGTCCACTTCAGTCTTTTATCAGAAAAGAATTAAAAAACTGTACCAATCCGTAAATGTGATGTATATATATTATTTTATATTCTTAAAGTACATATTAAGAGTAGATTTTACAAAAATATCATACAAAAATACGTTGTAAATAACTTCCAAACATGCGAATTAATCCTGATAGCTCTTGATTTTCAGAACCGTACTCTGTTGGTATTTTGCTCGAAACAATACTTTAAAATGCTCAAAATAAAAAGTGTTCAAAATAAAAGTTGTTTGTAACATCTCATTTCATTTTTCTGTCAAATAAAATCAGTATGTCATTAACTAATTTCTCTCTAAAAAATAAAAAACAGTATAATCTACTGAATTATTCGTTAGTTTTCAGATTTGTCCGTTTCTAATATTCCTCCTGAAATAATATTTTAAAGGATTCAAATTAAAAAATATTTAAAATAAAAGTTGTTCATAACATTATCATTGATATTTTTATCAAATAAAATTAGTATATTACTAATATATTTTCTCAAAAAATGAAAACAATCCCTCAATGATCGTATTTTCCTTGCCGTTGCAAATAAAAAATATATATATTAAAATACATTCATTAAAAATAAAAAATAAAATAATAAATAATATAAATAAAATAAAATAAAAACAAATAAAAAATACAATACTTATATATTAAATAAAATCTTAAATTAAATAATTTCAAATAAAAATGAAAATTAAATAGAAATAATAATAATAAATAAAAATAATAATAGAAAGAAAATAAAAAATAGTAATAAATATAACTCTTATTCAAAATTAAATAAATTTCAAATAAAAATAAATAAATAAATAAATACACAAATAAAAAATAATATATTACTTATAAACATTTAATTTCAAAATTAAACAAACATTCAACTAAAATAAAAAAAATGAAAGAAATAATATTAAATCTTCAAAATTAAATAAATTTAAATATAAATAAAAAACAAAAGTAAAAGAAATAATAATAAGAAAGTAAATGACTTGATCTTTCTTTTCAAATAAAACAATCAATTTCAAAATTAAATCAACTTTCACTTAAAATCAAAATCAAAATAAAATAAAATAAAAAGAAAGTAACTCTCAAACTTCAAAATTAAATAAATTCAAATATCAATAAATAAAAGAAAAGACAATTAAAATTAACAAAAAAAATATATATAAAGATTATATTTTTCTTATCAAATAAAAGAAAAATTAAATTTCAAAATTAAATCAATCTTAACCTAAAAATAAAATCAAAATCAAAATAAATAAATAAAAAATAACACTCAGCATTCAAAACTAAAAAAATTCAAATAAAAAGAAATTCAAATAAAAATGGATTAAATAAATAAAACACAATAAAAAAAGATAAGCAATAAAAAAATGAATACATCATTCTATCAAATAAAATAAAAATCAATTTAAAATAAATTAAACTCAATAAAAAAAATTAATTCTTGATCTTTATATTTGAGTTGGTAAGGAGCCTTAACTCAATATCTCATATCTTAAAAATTATTCAAGTCTCTACATGGATCATCGAGACTTTGAATTCCTAAATTTATAAATTGGCACAACGCTTCAGATTCATAGTCTAGAAGATCAGTAAAGAGCTAGAAATGGGTCAAATCCTGTCTTTCTGATTCACCGAATCTTGATGTCGAGCGGGCAGAGCGCTTGCGTTCACATCTTGTATCTCGGAAAATTCACCTTGATCATGATATTTGAGTTGGTAAAGAGCCTTAACTCAATATCTTGTATCTCGGGAACCATTCAATATCTCTATATGGATCATCGAGATATCTGAATGCCTAGGTCCATGAGCTGACATAGCGCTTCATGTTTATGATCTAGAAGATCAGTTAAAGATGATAAAAATCTTCTCCGTCTTTCTGATAACTAGTTCTTGATGCTGAGCTGGCATAGTGCTTCAAGTTTCACATCTTGCGTACTGTGCGACCCTTTTTCGCGCGCCGCCGCACCGCCGCTGGGCGATGGGTTTTGCGGAAGAAGGACACGGAGATCCCTCCCTAGATATGCATCCAAATCTTATATTCCCTGAGTTTATTTTGATAGTCCCACTGGGCGTGCCAGATCCTGTGCGACCCTTTTTCGCGCGCCGCCGCACCGCCGCTGGGCGATGGGTTTTGCGGAAGAAGGACACGGAGATCCCTCCCGAGCGTGCATCTGCTGGGTGTCGGCCGATTCTGCCGTTTAGAGATATTTGGATGCACATTCAGGGGGTTTTTTAGTGATTGTGAGTTCTTGTAGATTCCGGTGGGCGCAAGCCCCCACCGTTAATTACCCTGGGCTACTAACCTCGAGGCACCTCTGGATCTTTGAAAGAGAGAAGCAAATAGTATAGTTAAAAGATGGTCAAGTGGTCGTCTAGATTTATAAAAAGGGGTCTACGGAAGACGAACCTACAAACAGATCGGTTCAATCTATGGAAGACAAACCTACAAACAGATCGGTTTTGTCCTATGGAAGACGAACCTACAAACAGATCGGTTCAGTCTATGCCACCTCGAGATGTAACCTTACCTACAGACCAGGTTAATCTCTTTAGAGGGGCTTGAGGTGAGTCTACATACAGAACGACTCGACCTCCGTTGATCTAGAAGATAAACCTACAAACAGATCGGTTCAATCTTAACTAGTCAACAACCAATCACACAAAATACAACTCGAAGCGCTGAGCCGGTTGATCTTGAGGTTGGTGAATCAGGAGAAGGGTGGATATGGCCCACGTGTTTCTTCTCACTGATCTTCTAGATCATGAATTCGAAGCACTAAGCCGATTCATAAACCTAGGAAACACAATTGCACATAATGTTAAACCTGAAGCGCTGGGCCAGTTCAACATTGAGGCATGTGTTAGTGAAGGAACCTACCTACAGAACGGTTCACATTCACTGTTTTGTGGATGAATCTACCTACAGAACGATTCAATCTCACAGTCTCGGGAAATGAGCCAGGAGACGAACTTATCGACGGATGAGTTCAGTCTTGCTAGCTCAAATGGTCATGAATTACTTGTTCATGACACCGAGTCATTAAGATGTCGCTTCGCTCGGACATCTTAATGTTCTTCTTCTTCAAAGTCGACATATCCCTCCAGGCTGATGTCGTAGCTTTGGTCATTCTTCAGCGAGCGTCAAGATGTTCTTGTCTCGACTAATCATTCTACGTGTTGCATTACTTGTGCAAAATTACTATGTTGCCCTACACCCCTTGTGTGAGCGTATTCAATCATGAGTTACTTGCTCATGACAGTGAGTCATTAAGATGTCACCTATCTAGGACATCGTAATATTCTTCTTCTTCAGAGTTGACATATATCTCCATGTTAATATCGTAGCTCTGGTTATTCTTCATCAAACGTCAAGATGTTCCTGTCTCGACATATTCCCTCATGTTGCTATCAAAGCCTTAGTCATTCTACGACAAAATGTTCCTGTCTCGACGTATCTTATTATTCTTCATCAAATGCCAAGATGTTCTTGTCTCGACATCTCTTCTTATGTTGCTATCAAAGCCTTCATCATTCTACGTCAAGATGTTCTTGTCTTGACTAATCATTCTAAATGTTATATCATGTGTGCAGATATTCTCGTGTGGCTCTACACTCCTTGTGTGAGCATTTTTTATTCATCTTCAAAGTCTATTACATAATACTTTCCATTATTATTTTTATTATGAAAATAAATCTATTCATTATCATTATTATCATTATTATTATATTTTATTATTATTATTATTATTTTTATTTTTATTTTTAAACTCTATTTATCTATGTAGAAAAATTACTTACAAAAAAAATAATAGGAAAAGGGGTTAGCTATTAACTAGAGTTTCATTTATATTTTTGGGATTTTTATAATAGCTAAAATAGTAGAATTTTATCTTCATTATTTCTAAACTCTATTTATTTTGTAGAAATCACTTACAAAATACTAAAAATAAAATGGCAATGATTTTTATTTATATCTTCAAAATGTTTATAATAGCCAGAGTAATAGAATTTTATTATTATATTCTATTATGCATTATGTAGGAATTATTTACAAATCAAAAGATAGCTAACTATATTATTTATTATTATTATTTCTTTATTATTATTTTTTTATTTTTTTATTTTTTTTTAAATCCATAATAGCTAAAAAGAAATCATTACTAATATTCTATTTCATTTATTATACTATTCACTATATATTTTTCTATTATTTCTACTTATTATCCATAGAAAAATATAAGATTTTTTTTATTATTACTATTATTAGTTGAAAATTAGCCATAAGAGATGAAATTCATTATATTTTTATTAAAACTATTATTTTTATTGCATTTTATTCATCAAAAATATTTTTATTGTATATTTGTATAGAAATAACAAAAGAAATGCAATTCATTTTACTATAAAACTATATTATCATTCTTCATTATAAAAGAAAATGTATTTACTGTCTATTATCATAGTAGTATATTTTTGTATATTTTGTGCTATTTATTTTTATTATTCTTTTTACAGAAAATATCAATATAATATCTATTGTTATTCATATATTTTTTATTTATCAAAGAATATAGCTAATCTCATTATTTATTATGGCATATTACTATCATCATTATTATTTCATGGAAAATCACTTGAAAAAATCACTAAAATATATCTAGTTATTATTCATGATTTTTATTTGTATTTTTGGAATTTTTATAGTATTTAAAATGACAAGTCAAAGCTAGGTCAAACATATCAATATAGGTAATGTCTTTTGCTTTTAAATTGTTTTAGCATGATTATATTTTTAAAACTGGAATATTATTGTATAGAAAAATAGTATGAAAAATAAGGAAATTTTAGAAACAAATTTGAGTTAATTTGGAGTTCAGGAGCATTTTCAAATCATTTATTTACTACATACTATTAATATTCTGTTATTATTTAATTAATGGGTTTAACATGGGCCTTTGGATCTGTGTCAAGATTGGCGCCTATCTTTATTTAACCCTGTTCTTTATTTGGGCCGCCAGATTTGCTTTGGGATTAATTTGTATTAGATGGACGGCCCAGATTCATATCCGCATCTTTATTTAATACAGCGCTTTATTTCACACGTTCGATCTCTTCAAGATTCACACATGCGCATCAATACCCGTGCTGCCGCGATTCTTTGACTCCCCAGTCAACATGAGTTCCAAGATTCGTGCCATTGGCAGCGCCGGCGACTGCGGCCATCTCCCTCCGATCAGGCGACTGCCTCAGGGTCGTCTTGCCGTGAGGAGTTATTCTACGGCGTTTGATTAATGATCTATGCGGTGAATCACATGGTATACCAATGCCAGATGGGTCGATTTGGTACCAATCGGTACCGAATCTCAATTCTTAGAAATTCAATGGAATTGATCAATACTTTGTACAATTAAATGCCCTGTTTGCATCGTTTATGTATGTTGGCACGAATTAACATGATTATTGTAGCTCAAATTGACCCAATGAATCATACTTGACAAATGCTACTCGGAGTACAGTGGTGCAGTTCGGTACCGAAGGTATGGACACGAATTATAACCAAATTTAATGATGTTTTTTGGCAATTCAGAGTTGATAATGCATCGTTTAACGTGTCTATAGAAATCAAGCTGAGATTACATATCTAATTTGGATGATAATTACATTATGAGCTAATGGAATTGACACAGTGCAGCATCGCCCGATACCGATCATCTTTCACTCAAAATTCCAACTACTCATCCACTTTCAATGCGACTTATGCACTTAATAGGCTTCATAATGACAATTATAACTGAGCTATATCCAATTATGCATGCAATTTTCCCTAATCTCAAGTCTGGAACTGGATTGAACTGGTACGACGCGATAACACGTTGAAGATCATGAATTCAGTCGAGTTCTCAAGTTGAAACTGAGATCAATCGACTTTGAACGACACTACGACCTTGAATACATAAGATACAAACACAAACTGAGATGAATTTGGCGTTTAAACAAAGAATTAAATCAAGAATCCCTACTGGTATCGAGTTCTCAGGTTTTAACCGAGATCAATCGATTTAACCAGTTCAATTACAACCTCTGTGATCAAGATTCACTCAAGAAATGAAGCAAATATAAGGATCAAATCAAGCAATTCACAAACAAAAGAGTAGAAAGGTGAAAATCAAAAGAAAAGATAGAAAATTCACCGACGATTATACTGTTATTCCAATGGAAGTTTGAATTACATACCTTTCCTTTGAATTACCACAAATCAAGCTTCCAAATCACTAATTGACTGTGATCCAAGAATGACAGAGCTCTCTTCTTGAAGGATTGAAGAAATTCAATCGAGTTCTCAAGTTTGCAACTGAGATCAATCGATTCTATTACTTCTTCTTCCTGTTCTTGCTCTCTTCCTCTCAATCTCTCACTATTAGCTCTTAAATGGGTATGCTTATGCTCTCCTTTTGCGTCTCCTCTCTTCTCTGTGTGTAATTGGTTTATATAAGCAATTGAGATGGTGTACCAAAAGAATTAGAGCCATACACCATCTAAACACCATCAATTGAGTTAGCTTGGCTCATGAACATGGTTCTCCAATTCTGTTATCCCTTCTGTTGCGATGTGGGCCCTTTTAAAAGAATCCAAAGTTTAGATCTTTGACCTTTGACTTGATTCAGTTATCTCCATTCTAAATCGCTCACAGAACCTTCTAGCACCCTTGGTATACTATATATACTCATTTAAAGGCCTCCAAGGTGTCTCCTTAGTCTCTGCCATTGTAGTTCATCTCTTCAAGTTCTAACTCACTCACCCGAGCTCACACCTTGGCCATTACCATAGCTCCTCCATTCAATTGCCAAACTTCACCATTTCAACATCATCGTGTGAGTGCATAGAAGCCATAAATGCTGCCAATTCGAGTTTATAGCGCAAGGTTCTAACTTTCCTCAATTTACCCGATCTTGTCGTCTCATCTCAATTGCTCTTATTCAACGTTTAATTGCTGTTTTTTCTTTCATTTACAGCATCGCCTAGGTGATTAAAGTTTGCTTGTATCATCAATTTCAAGCTTAGACTTACGGATCAAAGTTCTTCATTAATCGCCCGAGGTGATCATCCTCTCTTACTGCCCTATTCAATTGTTTTCTTTTAATTTAAAGCATTAACCCTTTCTCTCCTATGCACAGGCTATCTTTAGCTATAAAGGATTGAAGTTTCAAGGTTCAGAGAACTCGATTGACACTAATGGCGCCATCAGCCTCGGCGAGAAGAAGAAGAAAGAGAGGGAGGGGAGAAGGAGAAGGTTCTGGAGGGGCTGAACTCGGCGCACCAAGTCCATCGCAAGACAGGGCCCACCATCAGAGGCATGACACGCATGGGCCGGGTACATATCTCCTTTTCTCCTTGGTTTAAATTTCTGTTTGTTTTTGCGCATGGGCTTGGCTCATAGTTATCTGTATAGGCTGTACACTCATAAACCTTACACATGGGCCCCCTATGTAAGCAATTGAGTCTAGGCCCATATATTTAATTGTGACTTGGTTAGTGGCCTGCTTAGGTTTAATTGATCTGACTTGGCACAATCTGATAGGTCCATTTGTCTAATTACCCCATTAATCATCTGTCATAGTATTTAATCCATGCTGAGGTGGCTCTGTAGTGTAGTGCCATTTGTCACCTGTGGGACCTATGCTGCCTAGTTGGACCAATAGCATGTAGCCATGTGTTAATAGGTGTGGTGTAGTCTGCTGAGGTGTGTCATTACTATGCTGCCATGTGGCACATGGGGAGTGAGGTATATTGCTACAAGGCTGCCATGTGGCATGTGAAGGGTGAGGTGGACCTGTCAGAGCTTGCCACATGGCATGCTGGTGGGGCCCACATGTCAGTGACTCATACCAGGGTGGGGCCCACTTGCTGACATGGCCCAATGAGAGGCTGCCACGTGGCACACCCTCTCTCTTCTCTTATTTTATTCCTTCTGTGTTTCCTGCACCCAGTTTGTACCCAGAGCTGCTGTTATCCCCAACTTGTACCCAGAACTGCTCTGATCAAATCTCAGCCTTTGATTAATTCATTTATTCTGCCTTTATTTTCCCTGAATTTATTCTGATAGCTTCACTCATCCAAAAATTATGAAATTTTCACCAAAAATCCCTGAATTCATGATGATCATCCCTGTAATTTTTAATTCCATTTTTACCCCTCCTTCTCTGAATTAAAAATTCTTTTATCCATAAAACCCTATTATTCCTTATGAATTAATCTCTGATTTCAATTGTAGCTCTGTGTCTCTGCCAATTATCTCCCTCTTGCAGAAACCACCCTAACTAAATACCAATTAGACTTATATTGATATTCATTAGGGCTTGATTTGATCAAATGCTGACTACTTATCAGCAATTAATACAAATCTAGACTTGATCAGGTGGTTGCTCCCAGCTTTGGCACCTGATCAGTCTTGTGAAATTGACTTTCAATCCCTTAACATGAGGGTGACTTGGTCAAAG
Organism: Schoenoplectus triqueter; assembly: GCA_964058805.1. NCBI lineage: Eukaryota > Viridiplantae > Streptophyta > Magnoliopsida > Poales > Cyperaceae > Schoenoplectus > Schoenoplectus triqueter. The sequence goes on along the minus strand of CAXKVV010001135.1, from coordinate 682 downwards.
AACTGACTACTTATTAGTAATTGACACAAATCAAAGCATGGTTAGGTGGTTGCTCGCAGCTTTGGCACCAGGTCAGCCTTGAAAGCAAAATCACATTTGGAATTTCTCATGACTAGTTGCATCAAAATGCTAGCTTGGCATTGACATCATTTCATGTAGCATAGGGATTTTACTGCTTCAGCTCCTTTCTAGGGTTAGTTTCAAAGGCAGATTTCTAGGGTTCAATTCTGACTCCTTCAATAGGTCACTGAGGTGTGGGGTCCACCTGTCAGTGAAAATGGTCACATGAATGACTCATCAAATAGGCTATGTTGTTAGATTCATCTACAAGGGACTGCCAGGTGGGTCCCACTTGTCAGAAAAGATATAATCACATGGTGACACCCAAGAGATCTCCTCTCTCCCTCGATCCTCTTGGCTGTCACTCATGCTGAGTGGATAGAGAATAGTGGGGTATTTATACTCTTCACTTCGTGCTCAGCATTCCATTGTGGGACTAATGGATTTGTTCCGGGGTTAGGCAGCGACCTCTCCTGATCAGTGGGCCATCTTTTCATTGCTCTCTCTCTTCTCCCCCTTTCTTATGATTTATCATTAATCATCAATTTATTTTCATTTATTCATCTACTCATCCTTGAAATTTTTCAAGGGTAAACAAAGAGCCACCCACCAAGACGAGTCT
>CAXKVV010001134.1:0-29039 GCA_964058805.1 Schoenoplectus triqueter | reverse complement strand
CATGCCTTATACAAATCTCTTTATTCTATAAATCTCTCAGATTTAAAGGAAAATCTCACAGCCAATCTCCTATGTGTCTCAAACCCATAGAAGATATGTGCAACTAGTGCTTGGCCTGAGGTAGAGATCTTACAAGTGGATCAGCTGTGTTGCCGACGGTGTCAATTTTATAAATCTTTACGTCGCCTCTATTTATGATTTTTCATATGAGGTGATAACGTCTGTGTAATCACTTACCACGGGCTCTGAGTCAGCACCGTAGATGAGAAACATATCCTTAGTTCTTCTTAAGTACTTAAAGATATTCTTTGCAGCATTCCAGTGCTCCTAGCATGGATTAGCCTGATATCTACTCGTCACACTCCAAGCGTACGAGACATCAGGGCGAGTGCACAACATGGCGTACATGATAGAGCCAATAGCCGAAGCATATGGTACTCTACTCATTATGTTTTGCTCATCAGTTGTCAAAGGACACTGAGTCTTGCTAAGCTGTGCACCATGATTCATTGGCAGAAATCTTTTCTTAGAATTCTACGTGCTGAACCGATTCAGCACTTTATCAATGTATGTACTTTGACTTAATCCAATAAGTCTCTTAGATCTATCTCTATAGATCTTTATGTCTAGTATATAGACAGTCTCGCCCAAATCTTTCATTGAGAACACTTTCTTTAATGAAGATTTGGCTGATTGCAATAGGGGAATATTATTTCCCATTAAGAGTATATCGTCCACATAGAGGGTTAAAATAGCGATGACACTCCCACTAGTTTTCCTGTATACACAATGTTCTTCTTTGCATCTGACGAAGTCAAACTGTTTGACTTCTTCGTCAAATCAAAGATTCCAACTCCGTGATGCTTGCTTCAATCCATAATGGATCTGAGAAGCTTGCATAACTTCCCAGCATTCTTTGGATCCTCAAAACTTATGGGCTGTATCATATACACGTCATCTTCCAAATTTCCATTTAGGAAGACGGTTTTGACATCCATTTGCCATATTTCATAATCATAAAATATGATAATTGTTAGGAGCATCCGAATTGACTTAAACATAGCTACGGACGAAAAAGTTTCATCATAATCTATGTCGAGAATTTGCTTGAAACTTTTCGCTACTAGCCGTACTTTGTAAATAATCATATTATCATCCATGCCTGTTTTTCTTTTAAAAAACCCACTTGTTAGCTATGGGTTTTACCCCAACAAGTGGTGCAACCAGGTTCCAAACCTTGTTGTCATACATGGACTGTATTTCGGATCTCATGGCCTCCAGCCATTTATCAGAGTCGGGTCTATCCACTGCTTCCGCATAGGTCAGAGGATCTTCAGCATCAAATACTGAGACTTCATGCAGTCCCATGTACCTTTAAGGTGCACGAACTGTCCTATGTGACCTTCGTAGCACTTGTTCTTCAGGCTGTCGAACTTCATCCACATCAGTATGCGCATTTAGTTCTATTTCAACTTGCGTTGAAGTAGATGAGCTCGGGACTAGAACTTCTTTCACAACTATTTGTAGATTTGGTTCTTCCAAATGCTCATTAGCCGAAGAATCAAGTGGTGGGTTTATCTGATCAGTATCAGATATTGTATTGTGTGATGTATCTTGAATTTCTTCAAGTATTACATTACTCCCACTACTTCCTTTTGCGAGAAACTCTTTCTCCAAAAATATACCATGACGAGCAACAATTATCTTGTTCTCGGACTGATAATAGAAGTAATATCCTTTCGTTTCCTTAGGATACCCTACGAAAAAACATTTATCAGCTTTGGGTCCAAGTTTGTCAGAAGTCGAACGTTTGACAAATACCTTGCAACCCTAAATTTTAAGATAAGACATATTTGGTACCTTACCAAACCATAACTCATATGGAGTCTTTTCTACTGACTTGGATGAAACCTTATTTATTATTAGTGCAGCAGTTTCTAGTGCGTGCCCCCAAAACATTTTTGGGAGTGTGGTATTACTCATCATGGAACAAACCATGTCTAACAGAGTTTGATTCCTCCTCTCAGAAACACCATTCCATTGCGGCATTCCCGGAGGTGTGAGTTGTGAGACTATTCCACATTCTTTTAAGTACATTATAAACTCATAACTTAAGTATTCGCCTCCACGGTCTGACCGTAAGGCCTTAATACTTTTATTCAGTTGATTTTCTACTTCAGTCTTGAATTCCTTGAACTTTTCAAAAGATTCAGACTTATGTCTCATCAAGTAGACATAACCATATCTACTGTAATCATCAATAAATGTGATAAAGTAGCGATCACTGTTTCTTGTACAAGTACTCATTGGTCTGCATACATCTGTGTGTATAAGGGCTAATAAGTCACTTGTCCTTTCGCCCTTCTTGGAGAAAGACAATTTGGTCATTTTGTGTTTCATCTTTTTAATCTTATTTCCACCTTCTTGGATCATGAGATTAGAAGAACTCTTCTTCATCTCCCCATCAGCGATCCTCAACATCCCTTTGAGCTCCTGCAAGCTCTTGTCCATTCCCAGCATATAATAATTCCTGATGAAATTAGAATAGCTAGGAGGGAGAGAGTTCAGGATAACATCCGTAACAAACTCTTTGCTCAACGGACTGTTAAGCTTCTCCAACTGCTCAACATCGCTCGTCATACGGAGCATGTGAGTGTCAAGAGAGCTGCCCTCAGTCATCTTATGACTCAGCGGAGATTTAGTTACCTTAAATTTCTTGACCAAGAAACTTTGTACATCAAGCTCATGTTCTTTGTGCTTGTTGTACATGGTGACTTCATTTGCTGTGCAGTCTACTGCAGGCTGTGCAGGGATTAGTGTATTTAAGGACGTACTCGAGTTTCTCATGTCTTAGTATGATTATGAGCGCACATAACGTATTAGTAAGAGTTTCTTTAACCATGTGATACAACATTTAAAATGTAAAGATTTTTAGCTTTGTTCATGTAATGTCTTATTTCAAATAAAACTCCCACTACAAATTTGTTCTATTCCCGTTTGTAGTTAGGACCAAGATCCCTATTTTCATTGATAATCAAGTTATCGTTGAATAACTCGTTTATTAATTATCTTAGGTAAGCAACTCTTTGCTAATCACATCTCTATGTGATTCTTGGTTTCGCTAAACATCATATGTTTTAACGAAACTTTGCCCCAAGCCCAAAACTGTTTTGGAAATCATTGGTAAGTAACCTCACTCTATTTGATTCGTTATGTCGGACATAACCCTCGAAAACCAAAGGTAAAAGGTGACGCCTACTGAGTAGGTCACGTCTGCCAATGAACAATGGTATGCGAGGACAGAGTAGGTAGGGCATATTACTTAATTTTTCGGGTTTAACATCGTAAGCAGTCAGTTTGTTAAACTGACTTTAAACAGACTTACGAACACGTAAAAAATGTCTGCCAGAAAGACCACTGAAAGTTCCTTTTCCAGTCTTTCTTTGACACAACCTTCCTTCACGGTTTCTTAAAAATGATAAATCTAATTTACACATTTATAATTAGTCAGTTTATTAAGCTAACTTTAAACAGACTTATGAACACGTGAAAATACGTCTGCCAGAAAGACCATTGAAAGTTCCTTTTCCAGTCTTTCTTTGACATAACATTCTTTCACGGTTCCTTAAAATGATAAATCTAATTTACACATTTATAATTAGTCAGTTTATTAAGCTGACTTTAAACAGACTTATGAACACGTGAAAAGACGTCTGCCAGAAAGACCATTGAAAGTTCCTTTTCCAGTCTTTCTTTGACATAACATTCTTTCACGGTTCCTTAAAATGATAAATCTAATTTACTCATTTATTATCAAAGCGGTAAATCCAATTTACCAGCTCATACAAACATTTTGTATATATACATGAATCAGTCACGTATATAACTACTATCTATCCAATAGAAGTAGCTTTGCATCTATGATAAGATACATTTCATATCAAAGCAGTAAATCTAATTTACTTGCTCATACAAACATTTTGTATATATATATGTGAATCAGTCACATATATAACTATCAGTTCTCAATTCTTTATTTTGCAACTACATCTTTGTTCTTTATTTATACCGTAAAAAGCATATAAACATTTTATATGATTTCAAAAACAGTTAATTCCTTCTGGTACGATAAAGTAATTTGATAACGTGACAAAGTTCCTTTTCGGCCAGTTATCAGGACACGTAAAAGGGGCTCCCAGGAAAGATCGGGGTCACGAGGACCACTTTAAATTCAATCTTTCCTAGACAGAACCATCTCTTTCGGGTGTGGAGATCAACAGCTCTTACTCAGGTACTTTATTGCTTCATCACATTCATAGATATACTTCTCATAACCAAAAGTTTTCGAAAAAGCAAAAGAGTTACATTTGCCATGCTTCGAAAGCGCAAAAGTAATTTGGTAACGTGACAAAGTTCCTTTTGGGCCAGTTATCAGGACACGTAAAAGGGCATGTCAGAAAGAATACCGAAGGTATCCACTTCCCATCTTTCTTTGACATCACCTTATCTTTTATGTGTGGAGATCAACAGCTCTTACTTAGGTACTTTATTGCTTCATCACATTCTTAGATATACTTTAACACAATCGAAAGTTTTCGAAAAGAAAGCGTAAAGAAAGTATAAAGAAAGCTTAAATCTAATTTAACTTTCTTAGTCGACAGAGCCGAACCAAGAAAATCCAATTTTATTTGGTTTGAACTTTAAGCTGCAAATCTAAGAATTAAACCGATACGGGGTATATGCATCTTATTTGCATAAGATATAACCTTATAGAAAATCAATCAGCGGGAGAGCCTTTGCTCTGATACCACTGTTGGGATTCGGAATGCCCAAATCCCATTAATGCTCAAGCTGCGGAAAGACCGTAGAACAAAAATTTTACTTCTACTTAAGTTAGGGATTAAAGTATGTCGGATAATAACCGAGAGTTACAGACATTTAATCCTTTACAAAAGACGGTAAAATATTATTTTACTTCTAACTTAAGCTTAGGGTTAAAGTGATGTGTCGGATGATTACCGAGAGATACACACCTCTTTAAACCTTTATTGATCTACTCCATGATTGATTTCTAAAATATTAATCTACTTAACAATTACATAGATTAATATAAGATGTTATACCTCGCTTCCAAATTTCAATTGGAATGAAAATCGGCTTGTCTCGGAGCACCAAACGTCTGATGCCTCTGTAGGTTATCCACCAGGACTGACCAGAGAGCGGTTTATTTCTTTTGCCAGAAATACCGTAAACCGCGGTTTTTCACAAAAACACTATTCACCCGAGAAAAAGACGAAATAGTACTATTCACGACTCGCAGTAATTCTGTTTCACAAATGTGCAGAAATACCGCAACTTTCGTAAAAACACTATTCACCGATCCCGTGAATTCTCAAACAACCGTATACCGGGAGAGAGAAAGTAGAACTGATTTGGTGTAATTTTCTCTCTCACCCCACCCCTCTATTTATAGCCAAATTTGGGATTGCAAAATTACCAAAATACCCTTGAGGATGATGTCATGGATGATGTCATATATGATGTCATGGATGATGTCATATATGATGTCATGGATGATGTCATGGATGATGTCATATATGATGTCATGGATGATGTTATGCATGATGTCATCTAAGGTCCAAATTTACAAGTTTGCCATTGGGCTTTTGGCCAAATTACCGAAATACCCTTGGGCTTTTGGATTTTGGGCTTTTCTGATTTTGGGCTTTTAATTATTAATTAAGGATTTAATTCTTAATGGGCTTTTGGCCCATAATTCAAATCCATAATTAACATTTAAAATCCAAATCAAATATATATATAATTATCATCTACAATTATATTTTTCTCGGTTGTTGTTTCGGCGAATTTATACGACGTGTCCAACACGTTATAAATTCAATCTGATTTTTGTTTCTTGTCATCTCTATGACAAATATAATTATATCATATATAATTAATTATAACCATCTTATTATTAATTATAAACAATTCATAATTAATCAATAAGATTCTCCGATTAACTCCTATACGGTGTGACCCGACAGGATCCGTGTTATGTTGGTAAATAGAGTTAAAACCGTTTTAACTTCTATAATCATAGGAGGCATCTGGCAGAATGCACTATGACCATCCAATTACACAGATGATGATGTACTGTATAATATCATGATCCAGTAAACTATTTACTTGTGTTTAATTCTTTTGTCTCATAGCTATCAGATCAGTTTCAAGGTAGGTATGTGTCATCCTTGCAAACTTAATCTTTTCTTGATCCTGAGTAAATAATCAAATATAATTACTCTTATAATTATACTGCTAGCAGATAATCTTACTCTATCAAGGGGCCCAGTGATGCTATAACTCGTATAAAAATACGAGGGACAATAGTACTTTTGGCAAACCATCTCTTCCTCCGCATAAGTTATGTATACCGAAGAGCTACCTTTATAGCCACCTTTTACGGATAACGTTTGGTAGAAATCACACACATACATATCCTATGTAAGAAAGATGAATACCTCATACTTTAGAATTTAATACTGAACGAAAACATTAATGACACGAATACAATTCCATTTAATGTTTCATTCGGGGTCTATCAAATACGATGTTCCTTGAACATCTATCTATGTGATTAAAATGACAACTCTTTGTCTATGGTCTGTAAAACTTGACCATCATTTAATCCACATACTAACTTGATAACGGTTAATTAGTGTTCCTGCTAATTACCTTGGTTAGTGACTTTTAAGAGTATATTCTATATTATGAAGTTTCACAATTCCAGTCATGAACTCGGAATGATTCATAAATTCAATAATACTCAAGGAAACAAAATATCGTTTAAATATCCAATTCATGAACAAAGCTTTATATAACAAATTTATCGTATTATTGACTTCAAGATTATTACAAACTAACACTAACCTCGAGGCACCTCTGGATCTTTAAAAGGGAGAAGCAAATAGTATAGTTAAATGATGGTCAAGTGGTCGTCTGGGTTCACCAAAAGGTTGATCCCGTGGAAGACGAACCTACTACAGATCGGTTCAGTCTTTACCGCCTCGAGAGATAACCTTACTACAGATCAGATTAATCTCTTCGAAGGGGTTCGATGTGAGTCTACTAAAGAACGACTCAGCCTCAGTTAATCTAGAAAATGAACCTACTTCAGAACGGTTCAAAATTGATCCTATGAAAGACGAACCTACTACAGATCGGTTCAGTTTATACCGCCTCAAGAGATAACCTTACTACAGATCAGATTAATCTCTTCAGAGGGGTTTGAGGTGAGTCTACTACAGAACGACTCAACCTCAGTTGATCTAGAAGATAAACCTACTACAGAACGGTTCAATCTTAACTAGTCAACAACCAATCACACAAAATACAACTCGAAGCACTGAGCCGGTTGATCTTGAGGTTGGTGAATCAGGAGAAGGGTGGATTTGGCCCACGTGTTTCTTCTCACTGATCTTCTAGATCATGAATTCGAAGCACTAAGCCAATTCATAAACCTAGGAACACAACTGCACACAATGTCAAACCTAAAGCACTAAGCCAGCTTAATATTGAAGCATGTGTTAGTGAAGGAACCTACTACAGAACGGTTCACATTCACTGTTTTGTGGATGAATCTACTACAGAACGATTCAATCTCACGATCTCGGGAGATGAACCAGAAGACAAACTTATCGACGGATGAGTTCAGCCTTACTAGCTCAAATGGTCATGAATTACTTGTTCATGACACCGAGTCATTAAGATGTCACTTCTCTCGGACATCGTAATGTTCTTATCTCTTGGAGTCGACATATCTCTTCATGTTGATGTCGCAGCCTTGATTATTCTTCAATGAGCGTCAAGATGTTCTTGTCCCGACTAATCGTTCTAAATGTTGCATTACTTGTGCAAAATCACTGTGTTGCTCTACACCCCTTGTGTGAGCGCATTTAGTCATGAATTACTTGTTCATGATACTGAGTCATTAAGATGTCACTTCTCTCAGACATCGTAATGTTCTTCTTCCTCAAAGTCGACATATCTCTTCATGTTGATGTCGCAGCCTTGGTTATTTTTCAACGAGCGTCAAGATGTTCTTGTCTCGACTAATTGTTCTAAATGTTGCATTACTAAAATCACTGTGTTGCTCTACACCCTTTGTGTGAGCGTATTCATTCACCTTTAAAATGTAAAAAGGACTATTATATTTTTATTGATTTTTTTATTATTAAGATAATACCTTCCATTATTATCTCTATTACAAAGGTGAATTTATTATTATTATTTTTTTTATTTTTAAACTCTATTTATTTCTGTAGAAAATTATTTACAAAAATAATAGGAAATGGGTTAGCTATTATCTAGAATTTTATTTAGATTTTTGGGGTTTTATAATAGCTAGGGTAATAGAATTTCATTATTATTATTTCTAACTCTATTTATTTTTGTAGAAAATCACTTACAAAAATAATAGAAAATAAATTGGCTATGATTTTATTTGAATTTGTAGAATTTTATAATAGCCAAAGTAATAGAATTTATATTGTTATATTCTTATTATGTTGAAATACTATTTATTTTGTAGAAATTATTTACAAAACAAAAGATGAATGAGCTATATTATTTCTATTTTGATTTTTGGGATGTATAATAGATAAAGAAATCATTATTATTATTCTATTCCAATTATGATAGTTTTTATTATATTTTTATTATTTCTATTTATTATTTGTAGAAAAATATAAGAATTTTGTTTTATTACCATTATTATTATTATTTAAAAAAAATTCTTATAATAGCTATAAAGAATAAAATTCATTATATTCTTTATTACAATTATTATTTTTATTGTATTTCATTTATCTATTTTATTATATGATTTCATTATTATATTCCTTATTCTAGAATAAGATGTATTTATTATTTATTATTATGATTATTTATTTATGTATTTTTTATTTTTTTTACAGAAATATTAACATAATATTTATTTGACATTATTATTTGTTCTTTTTTTTTATTAAAGAATAGAGCTAATCTTATTATTTATTATTGCATATTATTATTGTTATTATTATTTTATGAAAAATAACCAGAAAATCATTAAAATATATCTAATTATTATTTATGATTTTATTTGAATTTTTAGAATTTTTATAATATATAAAATGACAAGTCAAAGCTAAGTCAAATATGTCAATGCATATAATATCTTTTGCTTTTAAATTGTTTTAATATGATAATATTTTTAAAACTGAAATATTATTATATAGAAAAATACTATGAAAAATAAGGAAATTTTAGAAACAAATTTGGGTTAATTTGGAGTTTAGGAACATTTTCAAATGATTTATTTACTCTATACCTTTAATATTCTGTTATTAATTGATTATTGGGCTCAATCTGGGCCTTTAGATCTATATCAAGATTAGTGTACATCTTTTATTCAACTCTGTTCTCATTTGGGCCGCCGGATTCAATTTAAGATTAAGTTATATGAGATGTAAGGCCCAGATTCATTTTATATCTTTATTTAAAATGGCGCTTTATTTCAAACGTTCGATCTGTTCCGAGATTCGTGTGTGCGCTTCAATACTCGTGCCTGTGCGTCAATATTTGTGCTGATGCATTCCATTGATTTCTCGATCGGTAAAGTCTTTAATATTCGCGCTACCGGTGGTGCCGGCGACTGAGGCCACCTCTTGCCGATCGGATGACTCCCTTAGCACCGTCTTATCATGATAAAACCTTCTACGGTGTCTGATTGACAATCAATACGGTAGATAATGCTGCATACTTGTGTCATTTGAAACAAATTGGTACCGCTCGGTACCAAAGAGCAATCTTTGCAAATTCAATGAAATTAATTGATGTTCCTGATAATTGATTGCTTGATTCGCATCGTTTACACATGCTAACATGCATGAACACAATTAGCAATATTCAAATCAACTTACAACTTTGCTAAGCCAAGTGTGTGATGGTACCGTTCGGTACCAGTTATAATTCACTCGAAATTCTTGCTATTAACTCATTTACAATGCCAATTGTTCACTTGACAAGCTTCGTAACAACAATTATAAACAGAATATACTTGATTATGTGTGCAATTTCTCTCTAATCTCAATTGGAAGCTCAGTTTAGTCGGTACAGTGCGGTATCGCTCAACACCGATTGCAATTCACTCAAGATTTCAATTATTCATTCACTTTCAATGCCACTTATATACTTAAGGAACTCTATAACAACCATCATGATCGAAATACACTCAATTATGCATACAATTTTGCTTTAATCTTCAATTTAGAATTGTATTTAACTGATGCGACACGATAACGATACTGTCACTCTAAATTAATCGAGTTCTCAAGCTTTTAGCTGAGATCAATCGGCTCTAAACAACAATATAGGCCCCAATGTATATGATACAGATAGGAATCAATGCAATTTTAACTTTAGAACAAGAAATCAAATTGAAATTTTAACTGTTATCGAGTTCTCAAGTTAAGCACTGAGATCAATCGATGTAACAGTCTCCATTTCTGTTTTTCAAACAAAATTGAACAAAGAAATCAATAGAATTATGCAATCTAAGATTCTGAATCTTGAAATAAAGGAAAAGAAATAGAGATAACCGAAGGAAAATCGATGAAATTCAATACGATATCACTGATATACTGCTATTCAAAGAATTTAGCTACAATAACCTCTCTAATCTCTGATATCTCAAGAATTAGACTTGCAAACCTTGAATTGACATAAATTAGAGCTTAGAACTTACCTCTAATTGAGTAATTGGAATGAAATAAATCGAGTTCTCAAGTTAAAACTGAGATCAATCGATTATATCAATCTTCTCTTCCAAGTTCTTGCTTTTCTTCTTGCTCTCTCTCTCTCTGAGTTCTATATGCAACCTCTAAAGTATTTTTTCTCTATTTCTTGTCTTCTGTATTGTGTGTGTGTGTATGTTTTTGCTATTAATTGGGTTATATAGGCAATTGGAGTGGTGCACCAAGGGATTAGAGCCATATACCATTCATACACCGATAATTGCATTGCTCTGGTCCATGAACATGGTTTTCCATTTCTGTTATTCAATCTGTTATGGTGTGGGCCCCCCCAAAGCATGAATCTTTGACTGTTGACCAAGCTTGACCTTCCTCTCACTTCTCATCCACTGCTAGAACTTTCTAGATCATATCAACATACTATAAATACTCATCTCAATGCATCTAAAGCACCCCTTTGCTCTCTGCCATTATTGCCCTTCTTCAAAGCTGTGAATTCAATCACCCGATTTCCACCTTTGGTCAAATGCATATCTCCATCATTTGATTGACAGTCTTCATCACTTAAGCGGCGTCGTGTAGGCACATAGAAGCTACAAGCATTGCTAATTCGAGCTGAGAGTGCAAGGTTTCAAGTTTTCTCCATTTGCCCGATTCATTACTTCATCTCAATTACTTCTATTTAATGCTTAATTGTTACTTCTTTCTTCATCTACAACGTCGCCTAAGTGAGTAGAAGGAGTTTGCATCATCAATTTTAGATTTTGAAGCAAGAATTGAAGTGCCTCATTAATCACCTGCGGTATTCATCTCTCTCAATAACCCTATTCATTCATTACTTTTCAATTTTGATCAATTGCACATATTCTCCCATGTATAGGCTAACTCTGACTGGAAAGAATTGAAGTTGCGAGCTTTGGAGAGCTTGATCAGTATTAATGGCGCCTTCTGCCTCGTCGAGAAGAAGAAAGAAGAGAGGGAGGGAAGAAGGAGAAGAAAGGGAAGGAGGTGCGCCTAGCGCACATAGTCCACAACATGGTGGTTCCCACAGTCAGAGGCGCAACACAAGTGAGCCAGGTACATATCCCCTTTTCTCCTTGGTTTAAATTTCTGTTTAGATCTGCGCATAGGCTTGGTGCATGATTGTCTGTGTGAGCTATACATTCATAAACCTGACAAATGGGCCCCACATGTAAGTATATGAATCTCGGCCCATTAGCCCAGCTGTGGACTGGTTAATCTCTTGCTTAGGTTTAATTGATCTGACTTGGCACACTCTGATAGGTCCACTTGCTTAATTATCCCATTAATCATCTGTATTAGTATTAATGTATGCTGAGGTGGCTCTGTAGTGTAGTGCCATGTGGCTTGGTCCACTGTGATGTGGCACCAATGGCCAGCTGCCATATGGCACTGGAGTGTTGAGGTGTGATGCTGTGGTGTTGCCATGTGGCACATAGGAGAGTGAGGTGTGTTGCTGCAGGGCTGCCATGTGGCACTGGGAGGGTGAGGTGGACCTGTCAGATCTTGCCACATGGCATATTGGTGGGGCCCACATGTCAGGTCAGTATGGTGGTGGGGCCCACATGGCTGAGGTGGACCAATGGGGTGCTGACACGTGGCATGAGGTGACCCAGTGAGATACTGACACGTGTCACACTCTCTCTCCCCTTTGATTCTGTGTATATGTTTGGGATCCCCAGTTTGCACCCAGATGTGCCTCTGTCCCCAAGTTGCACTCAGATGAACCCTTGATTGAATCTCAGCCTTTGATCTTCCCTTTTTAATCTGTTTTATCTTCCCTGAATTTATTTTGATAGCTCCACTTATCCAAAAATTATGAAATTTTCACCAAAAATCCCTAAATTCATGATAATCATCCTTGTAATTTTTAATTCCATTTTTACCCCTGTCTCTCTGAATTAAAAATTCTTTTGTCTAGAAAACCCTGTTCCTTTCTCTGAATTAATCCCAGATTTCAATTGTAGCTCAGTGTCCCTGCCAATTATCTCTCTCTTGCAGAAACCACCCTAACTAAATACCAATTAGACTTATATTGATATTCATTAAGGTTCGATCTGATCAACAGTTGATTACATGTCAACAGTTGATACAAATCTAGACTTGATCAGATGGTTGCTCCCAGCTTTGGCACCTGATCAGTCTTGTGAAATTGACTTTCAATCCCTTAACATGAGGGTGACTTGGTCAAAGAACTGACTACTTATCAGTAATTAACACAAATCAAAGCATGGTTAGGTGGTTGCTCACAGCTTTGGCACCAGGTCAGCCTCGAAAGCAAAATCACATTTGAAATTTCTCATGATTAGTTGCATCAGAATACTAGCTTGGCATTGACATCATTCTTTGTTGCATAGGGATTATACCATTTCAGTTCTTAGGGTTTACTCTGAAGGTAAATCTTTAGGGTTTAATTCTGACTCTTCTGATGTTTGGTCACTGAGGTGTGGGGCCCACCTGTCAGTGAAAAATGATTACATGGATGACCCATCAGATAGGCTAGGTTTATGTTGTTAGAGCCGTCTACAAGGGACTGCCAGGTGGGTCCCACTTGTCAGAAAAGATATAATCACATGGTGACACCCGAGAGATCTCTCCTCTCCCTCGATCCTCTCGGCTGTCACTCATGCCGAGTGGATAGGGGATAATGGGGTATTTATACTCTTCCCTTCATGCCCAGAATTTCATTGTGGGACAAATAAGGTTGCTCCGGAATTCTGTCAGCGACTTCTTCTGATCAGTGGGCCCTCTCTTCCTTGTTTCTCTTCTTTCCCCTTCTTATGATTTATTATTAATAATTGATTCTATTTCCATTTATTCGATAATTTATCCTTGTGATTTTCAAGGGTAAACAAAGAGCCACCCACCAAGACGGGCCTTGAACGCTCGAAAGGCTTGTCTTGGTGCATTATTCCTTATCATTTGTCTCTTCATTTCTCATGACATTTTCTCTTCTTCGGGTATTGTAGTTCCTTCTCATGACGTCATTCCACGTCGCCCCTTGAGTCATTATCATTCTTTATATGAGGATCCTGATGATTGGACTCCTCTCATCTCAGCCATCTGAGCGACCCCTGTCTACCCGCGAGGCGGCGGTTTGTTCTTTAGAGATGATCAGCCTCATGACATCATACCCCTTCAGCCCTTAGGCGTCACTTCTACAGCTCCTCTGACACATCTCCTGGGCAAGGAGATTATTGACGGGGAGGCTTACAGATGGACTACAGCTCCCTTTATCACTCCCTTAGAGTGTCATGGCTATCAGTTAGAGTGGACCCGATACATGCTCATGCGGGAGGGGACTCTGCTCAGGCGAGCCGGGATATATGACTCGGTCTTCTTGTCGATGTTCCATTATTACATTGACACATCTTGGCTATGAGCCTTTTGTGAGAGGTGGAACTATTCCACCAATACTTTGTTCATTGATGATCGGGAGCTGACTCCGACCCTCCTGGAGATACAGCAGTTGACTGGGCTGCCGATCTTTGGCCACTTCTATGACGAGTTCATGGTCTCACCCGCTGACTCGGGAGACTTCACTCGATTTCCGCCTTCTTTGCAGAGGACTTATGAGATCTATTATCATCTACGGAGGGGGCATCCCGGAGTCCCATTCAGGCATTAGATCGCCTATTTTACCGACCGGCTCGAGATTCATCATTGATAGCGTTCGAGCTATGAATCGTTGAAGGACACGCACACGTTCAACTATAAAATCACAACTGGAGGATACTCTCAACTCACAGCAGGATAAAAGAGGAGATAAACTCAACTCAAGATAAACTTTTTCATAATAATTCAACAAGTGAGTTTACATTCAGAAATTAGGCTTTATATAGCCATACAACTCAACTCTAGAAACTTCCTACTAATTAATAACTCCTTAACTATTTTTGCAAATATCAAAACACAATAAAAATAACATTAACTACTAATGTTAATTCCAAAATATAACTAAAACATAGAAAGACTCAAAGACAAGTTCCAAGAAACTAAATGCTGGCTGGCTCCTCAGTAACCACGCTCACTTGACATGAGGTTTTGACCAAGAAGACTCTGGAATCTGGAGAAACTCAAAACACAAAAAAGATAGTCCATTTCATCATCTGATCACAGAAATTTGCATCACCCAAATCCGAGTTATTATGAGAGAGTTATGCCCAAAATACTGGCCCAGTACGAATCTGTCCAGAAAGCTGCTGTTTCGTAAATTAATTGTAAATATGACTTGGGCCTGGTTCTTCAAACTAAGAACTGGTCCAGAACTTGCTTCCTTGATCATGATTGTTCACCTGTAGACCTGCCATGACTTGATCGCCATCATTCTCCCCTGGTTGAAAAGAACTCGCCCACGAGTTCGGCTCATTTTCGCCATGGTATGGAGAAAGATCCTTCACATTGAATGTGGATGAAACACCATAATCTCCGGGAAGCTCCACCTTGTAAGCATTGTCACCTATGCGCTGCAAGATTTTAAACGGTCCATCACCATGGTGCTTGAGCTTTGCATTGCGCCCAGGTGGAAATCTCTCCTTGCTCAAATGCACCCATACAAGATCACCTTCTTTGAAAATCACAGCCCTTCGGTGCTTGTTAGCTTGTCTTTCATACTTCTGATTTTGCTTCTCAATCCTCTTGCTGACTTGTTCATGCAAGTCCTTGATTGCTTTAGCACGCTCATCTGCATCTCCACTATAGCTATGGCTGATTGGCAATGACACAAGATCAAGAGGAGTCTTTGGATTGCATCCATACACCACTTCAAAAGGGCTTTTACCTGTCGTCTTGCTGTTGGACCTGTTGTAAGCGAATTCAGCTTGAGGTAGAACAAGGTCCCATTGGCGTATGTTATCACCCACCAAGCTTCTCAACAGATTGCCCAAACTCCGATTCACAATCTCAGTTTGGCCATCGGTTTGAGGATGATAGGCTGAACTAAACTGCAGCTTTGTACCCATCTTACGCCAAAGTGTTCTCCAAAAATGCCCAACAAACTTCGGGTCTCTGTCAGATGTTATGGTATTTGAAATGTCATGCAACTTCACTATCTCCTTGAAATAAAGATCAGCTATGTTAGTGGCATCCATCGTTTTTACACAAGGAATAAAGTGCACTATTTTAGAGAACCGATCAACCACCACCATGATTGAATCTTTGCTGCGTTGAGTTCGGGGCAATCCCATCACAAAGTCCATGCTCACATCTTCCCACGGTGCATTAGGAATAGGAAGGGGAGTGTAAAGTCCAGAATTTTGAGACTTGTTTTTGCTAGATGGCAAGTTCTACATCTCAAAATGTAATGGTTCACATCCTTCATCATTTTAGGCCAATAGAAACGGTCTTGGAGTAATGCACCAGTTTTATCTCGTCCAAAATGACCACTTAACCCACCATCATGAACCTCTTTAATGATCTGCAACCTCAAAGAACAATTCGGTACGCACAAACGGTTGCCATAGAAAATATATCCATCATTCACCACAAATTCTTTATATGGCCCTTTTGCACATTCAGCTTTTATCATGCCAAAGAACTCATCATCAGAATACAACTCCTTGATCACTTCAAACCCAAGAACATTTACCTTCATTGTGGACAGCAAAGAATGCCTCCTACTTAAAACATCCGCCACTTGATTTGAAGTACCACTTTTATGCTTGATGTGGAATGTGTAGCCTTGTAAAAATTCCACCCACCTTGCATGCCTTGGTTTGAGCTTGTGCTGCCCATTTATGAACTTCAGCGCCTCATGGTCGGAGTAGAGAATGAACTCCTTGGAAATGAGGTAGTGTCTCCAATGCCCAAGAGCTCGGACAATTGCATAGAACTCCTTATCATATGTAGTGTAGTTCTTACGTGAATCTGAAAGCTTTTCACTAAAGAAGGCAATAGGTCGACCTTCTTGATTGAGAACCGCACCAATGCCAACACCAGATGCATCACATTCAAGCTCAAAAATATTCTCAAAGTTGGGCAAATTAAGAATTGGGGCTGCTGTCATCTTCTCGTTGATGAGTTGAAAGCTCTTTTCAGCTTCCTTTGTCCATTTGAATACTCCTCCTTTTAAGCACTCGGTGATTGGAGAGACAAGAGTGCTGAAATCTCGAATGAACCGGCGATAAAATGAGGCCAGTCCATGAAAACTCCTCACATCGTGAATGTTGGTTGGTATTGGCCATGAAACAATTGCATCCACCTTAGAAGGATCAACATGAATACCCTCAGCTGAAACCACATAGCCTAGAAACACCAAGTTGCTGGTTAGAAACTCGCACTTCTTGAGGTTGATGTAGAGTTTCTGTTCAGCTAGCACTTCAAAGACTTGGCGAAGGTGTTCCAAATGCTCTTCTTTACCCGTGCTATACACGAGTATATCATCAAAATAGACCACCACAAATCTGCCAATAAAAGACTTAAACACCAAATTCATTATTCTCATAAAAGTACTAGGAGCATTAGAGAGTCCGAATGGCATCACCAACCACTCAAACAATCCATCACGGGTCTTAAATGCCGTCTTCCATTCATCACCAGGCCTCATACGAATCTGATGGTACCCACTTCTAAGATCAATCTTTGAAAACACACTAGCACCATGGAGCTGATCTAGCATGTCATCTAGACAAGGAATAGGGAAGCGATACTTGATAGTAATCTTGTTGACCGCTCTACTATCCACACACATGCGAAAAGAACCATCTTTCTTTGGCACAAGCAAGGCTGGAACTGCACAAGGACTCATGCTTTCACGCACCAAACCCTTTCTCAACAACTCATCTACTTGCCGCTGTAACTCGGCATTTTCTGTTGGGTTCATTCGGTAGGCTGCTTTGTTTGGCAAAACTGCACCAGGAACAAAATCTATGCAGTGTTGCACACTCCTCATTGGAGGTAAACCTGCTGGAATTTCATCTGGAACAAGGTTCTGAAATTGTTCAAGTAAAGGTACCACTGGTCCAGGTATTAGAGTACTTCTGTCACCCTTAACTTCTTTCACCACCAATGCAAAGGCTATTTGGGATTCTTCAAAAATTTCAGTAAATTCAGATTTTGAGAGAATGAAATTGCTATCCTTGAGGGCTGGTTTAGATTTCATTTCCATTCTAGAAGGACCCAAAGTAATCTTAGCACCATTCAGCTCAAAAGAATAAGTGTTTTTAAAACCATCATGGTGTACCTTTCTATCAAACTGCCAAGGCCTCCCCAAAAGTAAATGACAAGCATCCATAGGAACTACATCACACCATACCTCATCTCGGTACTTCTCACCAATAGAAAAATTAACCAAACAACGCTGGTCAACTTGCACACATTTACCCTTTTCCAACCAAGAGAGTTTGTACGGTTTTGGGTGCTTTTCAGTTTTAAGCGGCAACTTTTATACCATAATTTCAGAAACAACATTCTCACAACTCCCGCTATCAATGATAACATCGCATACCTTCCCATGAGAGGTGCATCGTGTATGGAAGATATTGTTACGGAGCCACACATCATCTTGAACGGGACTGGAATTCAGCACACGCCTAATCACCAACATCTCATCCGTATCTCCATAAATGACATCCTCCTCATCTGCTGCCTCATCAAACACGGGTGGAGAATCAAAATCTGTTTGTTCCTCTTCTAGGGGTTCTTCAACAATGGTAAATACCCGCTGGTTTGGGCACTCGGACATGATGTGACCGTACCCTTTGCACCGATAGCATTGAACAGCTTTAGGGGTTGGTTTAGAGGGTCCTGCGGTTGCGGTTTTTGCTGAAAATTTGGCCACTGCACTTGATGTTGGTTTGGCTGATTGCGTACTGCTCCCATGACTTGTTGGATGGCCTCGATTGAGAACTCGGCTACCACCAAAGCTCGCTGTTTTTCTGACTTCTTTCTCCTTGAGTTATTTTTCAACTTTTGTGGCAAGTTTAAACACATCATGATAAGAGATAAAGGGCTGTAAAGTTACCACATCATGAATCTCCTTGCGAAGGCCACGAAGATATCGTGCAATGGTTTATTCTTCGGGCTCAACAACGCCACATTTCAACATGAGGTGATCAAGTTCTTCAGTGTAATCTGTCACAGTTTTATCACCTTGAACAAAGCCATGAAGTTGAAAAAAGGCCTCTTGCAAGTACCCTTCTGGCAGAAACTTCTTTCGTAATTCTTTCACCATCTTTTCTCATGTTCTGATTTTTTGCTTACCCTCACGGGCTCGCTTCATTTTCAACTGCTCCCACCAAATAGATGCATGCTTCTTTAATTTGATGGCAACAATTTTCACCTTTTCTTCCTCAGGGACATCTTGGTATTCAAAGACACGTTCAACCGTATTGAGCCAATCTATGAACTCATCGGGTTGTATGCGCCCCTCGTACACAGGAATATCCGCTTTTAGATCAAAAGCCCGTCGAAATTGCTGGTTCCTTCGGGTGTGATTTTGATGGAGAGTCTATTCATCACTGGACACCAAGGTGTGGTTGTCGTGGAAGGGGTTGAACTCCGCATCATCGTCACCATAAGTTTCGCCATCTGAGCCACGATAGGAATCATCGTGGTTGTTCCCAGCGGCCTCCACGCGCGCTAGACGCTCTTGGAGTTGTTGCACATGCTGCCTCAACTCGTTCAACTCAATATCTCGATCGGCTTGCTGGTTGCCTTCAGGAGGATTGACACGAGCACTACGTCGCACCATCCTTCGCCTGCTGCTCTGATACCAACTGATAGCGTTCGAGCTATGAATCGTCCAAGGACACGCACACGTTCAACTATAAAATCACAACTGGAGGATACTCTCAACTCACAGCAGGATAAAAGAGGAGATAAACTCAACTCAAGATAATCTTTTTCATAATAATTCAACAAGTGAGTTTACATTCAGAAATTAGGCTTTATATAGCCATACAACTCAACTCTAGAAACTTCCTACTAATTAATAACTCTTTAACTATTTTTGCAAATATCAAAACACAATAAAAATAACATTAACTACTACTGTTAATTCCAAAATATAATTAAAACATAGAAAGTCTCAAAGACAAGTTCCAAGAAACTAAATGCTGGCTGGCTCCTCAGTAACCACGCTCACTTGACACGAGGTTTTGACCAAGAAGACTCTGGAATCTGGAGAAACTCAAAACACACAAAAGATAGTCCATTTCATCATCTGATCAAAAAAATTTGAATCACCCAAATCTGAGTTATTATGAGAGAGTTATGCCCAAAATACTGGTCCAGTATGAATCTGTCCAGAAAGCTGCTGTTTCGTAAATTAATTGTAAATATGACTTGGGCCTGGTTCTTCAAACTAAGAACTGGTCCAGAACTTGCTTCCTTGATAATGATTGTTCACCTGTAGACCTGCCATGACTTGATCGCCATCAATCATGACGGCCCTATCCCTTCTCAGGATACCCTGTGTTCACATGGCGTGGATCGGGAGACTTATCTGACTGCTTTCATCTCTTGGTGGATCTGCTATTTCTTATTGCCTAGCTCCCCCGCATACACCATTCGACCTTCGATGTTCATCATGGCGAGCCTGATCACGCGTGGCGATAGGATCTCTTTGGCCGTGCCTGTACTGGCCAACATTTATAGATGTCTCCGCGGTCTGACTTCATCTCGTAGTCCTTCACAGTGCCAGGAGTTGATTCCATGGCATCTGATTAGTGGATGGCTCCATTTGCATTGGTCTGGCTCATATGACCCCAGCATGGCAGTTACGCTGCGAGACCGCCTACCCTTATTGAGTGACTTGGCTGGGGTGCAGCCAGCTTCATTGACTCCGGAGGCTGTTTGGTATAGATTCTTCAGGAGCCGAGACCATTTGCGCTTCTCTCGAGATAGGTCAGTGGCCCGTGGGGCAGCTAAGGTTGCCGACAGGATGGTGATTGACAGTAGGGTCCCTTCTTCTGACCCCTCTAGCATCCGAGCCAGGCCTATCGACTTGGAGTACCTGATCAGTATTCGTCAGGGCTTCCTTCCCCTCAGATTGGGCGATTATATGTTCATCGAGCCCTATTCACCACATCGATGCGCACATCAGTTCGGCTTGGATCAGGACATTCCAGCACCTCTTTTCCGCCCTATGTCTTTGGCAGCCGATTTGGAGGGTATCGGATGGTGCTACACTCACCTCTTCCGACTAGGCACGGGCACTCGTTATCAGATGGTATCCACTTCTAGGGCTTCTACCTTCTCGAGGCGTTATCAGCAGTGGTATTACGAGGCCATTCGCTCTTACCAGTCATATACTCCTCCGGTGGTCGTCCGGAGTACATGTCCACGAGATGGCCAGCCTCTATTGGATGGTACTGTCTCGCGTGATCGCAGCCCTTTCCCGGCCATTGTCGTAGAGCCTGTCGATTTTCAGGGTTTAGACAGTCGGTTTTCTCGTGCTTCTGCTAGGACTATTCTCACAGGTACACCTCATCACCCTTTTAGGTTATTTTCCTTTGATAAGCCTCGTCTCATCTCAATCAATTCTCTTTTGATTCAGAGTTGGCTTATGAGTATGATCATGCGGAGCCCGGATTCTCGGTCCCTCACCCACGAGTTGTTGACGTTCATTCTCAGCCGCCTGTCGAGCCACCGGCTTTAGCCACCGTGGAGAGAGATCGAGATAGCACTTCTCGGCTGCCTTCCCCATCTTCTTTCCCTTCTCCCATTTCGGGTGATTTTCTTTACTGACTTGCCTAACTTTATTCAGGCACGTTCTATTTACAACTCTAATTAGGGTTTATTTTTCAGCTCGCGGGACATCTCCTTTAGAGGCAGCCCGAGATGACATCATAGCAGATTCACCGGCGCCGGCGAGCACTGTTCTCTCAGGATTTTGCACCGACCTTGTCATCACAGGTTCGTGTGCATCATTTAACACTTAGTTGCCAGTATGCACCAGTATTTTCATTCTTACATGTAGATTTTACAGGCCTTGAGGCTGATGATATGGCATCTCCACACCGCTCAGAGTCCTTCTTTTATGACAGTCCCGCCTCACCGTCGATCTTGTTAGTACCCACTGGAGATGGTGACTCATTTGATGTGGTTTTGGGGCCGGTGCTCACTCTTGCGAGATCAGAGGAGACTTCTTTAGAGCAGGGGAGTCCATTGGCTGTCGAGCCCGTAGGCGACGAGCCATTATTGATTGAGCGAGGGCCATCCCATGTCCCTTCATCTCCTGACAGGCAACCTCTCGTGGCTATAGATGGTGTAGTCTCATCTGAGCTCACAGATAGTCGGGTGGAGGACTTGACTGACCAGGCCGCAGTCGATTATGACTCCGAGCTGGATGAGAGTTGGCTAGTGGAGCAGCTATTCAACAGTCCAGAGACGGAGATCCCGACTAGTGAGGGTCTCACCGAGCCTCATGTCTCTCCCGGTACCTTATACTTTCCTTTGTCATTTTGCTCATATTTTACTTTTTCATGTACTTATGCCTTTTATTTTGTAGTCGGGTCTGGTGCACCTACAGGTCCTCCCGAGGTGGCCGATACTCCCATCCTTGACCCAGTCACGCCGGTCTCAAGCGACGAGGCGATATGTTAGATCTTCTCTTCTTTCTATTTCTTCTTTGATTATAATAATTTGTCTGACCCATTTACTCTGTTGCAGATGTTACACTGAGGGATGTGAAGCTCGCCCTGGCCGAGCTGGCGGATGCACTCCGAGACACTTTCTTCGGAGACTATCCGCTAGATTTTGAGATCCTGGATTCTCTGCCCGATGACTTCTCCTTTGATTGGTATAGGCTGATGCGGGATACCATCGCGCCAGCTCTACTCGTTGCTCCTCATCTCGAGAGTACCTTCATTTCTAGGAGGTGTGAGGAGTTGCTCGGGGCTTACCAGGATGCGAGCTCTCTCGTATACCAGCACGAGTTAGAGGTCCACGAGCTGCGCAGGCACTTGGAGGCTGCTCGACTCTGCTATCTTCAGCGGCTTTCTTCTTGTGCCACTCTCCGCTCCATGGGAGTCAGTGGTGGGCCCGCTCGACTGCTCGTGCAGGAGCTAGAGGACCATAGATTGTTAGTAGAGGGTTTCTCTCGACATCTGGCGGGACGTCTCCCGGAGCTGCAGATTCACTCGAGTGCCCGGGATAGTGCCTTCTCTCAGTTTTTGGATTTTGAGGCGGCTTCAGAGGAGGATAGGCACTCCCTCCATGCTTATTTGGAGACCATTAGTACTGTATTATTAGAGCTGGAGTCTCGTTTTTTGGGCCCATAGATTGTACTCTTCATTTCTTTTTTTCTTCTTTTCTTTTGCTATACTTGTTACAGGATGCCTTGACACTTGTTATTTTTGATCTCTTTGTTGTGGATGATGCTTGCCTTTATTGTTATCCCTTCGTCACTTCCTCTGCAGCACGAGGAAGTATTTTATTGATTTTATGTTGTGCACCTCCAATCTTATTTGTAAAAGCACCTGATTACAACTGCTTCATTCTCTCGCAGCGTCTAAGTATAACAAAATATTACAACATCCTATTATATTCATTCTATACATCATTTCTCTTTATTTATGGCAATACAAGACTTAAATAACCGTGGTATTTTACGGATACCGAACCTGTCTGTATTAACCTCTAGGCCGGGTACAGAATAAACTCGTTTATCCCTTTATTACTGATGGATAAACTTACCAGTATCAATTGGATTGTGGATGCAATTGATAACACCATTTTGTGGATGCTCCTTGTATATTTGATTGATATTTATTTGTGGAAGCTCACCCACTCTCCCCTCATTTGTGCATCGTTGCGTGCTGAAGTGGAAACTCACATTCACTCATCTCCACTCAATTTGTTTTGTGGGGATCCTACCCTCAAACATCCATCACGCATCCCTGCGAGATAGGCTTTCATCCGGTAGGTTCACTCTCCATGACCGGAGTCACTTCTTTAAGCGAATTACTTTATTTGACACTAAATGTCGGGCAAAAACGTAAACCCTTAATCTGACCCCTCCATGACCTATTTTGGGATTTGAAACAGATCACTTCCTTGGGCGTGTGGTACTTTTACGGATGAATGTACCCAACCTGGTTTTTATATTTTGGCTACCCTCAAACATCCATCACGCATCCCTGCGAGACAGGCTTTCATCGGGTAGATCCGCTCTCCATGACTAGAGTCACTTCTTTAAGCGAGCCGCTTTGTTTAACATGAAATATCGGGTACAAGCGTAAACCCTTGGTCTGACCCCTCCATGATGCGCCGTGGGATTATGACGCGTCATTTCTTCGGGCGTGTGGTGCTTTTACGGATGAATGCACCCAACCTGGCTTTGTATAACACTCATGGTGTCGGGGACAAAGGTGGCAACCCCTTATTGAAAAGATTTTATTATATATTTTTTTTAATTGATGAGTAAGGAAAATAGGTTTTTATTGTTTTACTTAGATATCCTTTTATTTTATTAGAAGAGAGCAGATTTTTTATTAGTGATACATGTTACTAATAATACGAGAGTTATTTATTTACATGCCCTCGGAAGCGACTACTTACTAGCCACCAATTTGCTCGACCTATCCTTTGGCTTGCGCCGCGGGCGACCAATATGAGCAACTTTCGTCATTGGGCGACAGATGGTTTGAGGGACAAACTACAAACCCTGCCCATTTTTGTGTTTATTCTGTATCAAATGGACAAACCCAGTGGTATTTGTATTATGAGCCCAAACACCAAAGCTCTTGCCTTACATTCTCGCGTGGTTTTGGCATTGAATTCTCTTATTCTATTTTTTATTTTGTTGTAGGGCTAAATGTGTTTGTGTGGTTTTGGATTTTTGGATGCATTCTATTTACAAATGCACAAGTAAGGTTTTTTGGGATTTTTATGCAAAAGTGGAGGTTAGACATGGGTTTGTGTTTCGTGCACGTGTGTGTAAGCGAACACTTATTCCCTCTTTATTTATTTACAATGAATACTACCCGATCGGCCCCGCTCTGGGCTATGTGTAGTACTTCTTCAGATATCGTCCATTGATCGGTGGCATGGGCCTTTCACCTTCATGATCTATGAGTTGGTATGCGCCGCCCTCGTATACCTTCTCAATCACGTATGGCCCCTCCCAATTCGGAGAAAATTTAGGGCCGATGTGCCGGCCAATGATCGGCCTCTTAAGGACAAGAACAAGCTCCCCTTGTTGAAATGCCCTGACTCGCGCCATTTTGTCATATGCCCTTGCCATTTTTGCTTGATATATTTCGAGATTCTGCTGGGCTATCAGTCTCTTTTCATCCATGGCATCCAATTCGTCTAATCTAAGTTGTTGGCATTCATCCATGGTCATATCATTTTGCATAGCCACCCGCAAT
The DNA here is from genome assembly GCA_964058805.1 of Schoenoplectus triqueter. Classification (NCBI taxonomy): domain Eukaryota; kingdom Viridiplantae; phylum Streptophyta; class Magnoliopsida; order Poales; family Cyperaceae; genus Schoenoplectus; species Schoenoplectus triqueter. The sequence goes on along the minus strand of CAXKVV010001134.1, from coordinate 3,913 downwards.
GACGGTAATTCCACCTCGAGAGGGAGAACGGCTTCAACCCCAAAAGCCAGAGAATATGGGGTAGCTTGTGTAGGTGTTCGGTACGTGGTCCGATAAGCCCATAATGCCTCCTGTAGACGATTATCCCAGCCTCGTTGGTTGCCGTCCACGGTCTTTTTCATGATATTGATTAGAGTTTTGTTAAAGGCTTCGGCCAGACCGTTGGCTCTCGGGTTATAAATGGATGAGAATCTCCAATCAATGTTAAATTGCTCCGCCAGGGCATAGACTTTAGAGCTCTTGAAGGCCGTCCCGTTATCGGATATTATCCGTTGTGGGGTGCCGAATCGGTAAAGAATGTGCATCTTGAAGAACTTGACCACATCGGATGCTTTAACTTCTTTGAGTGGGACGACTTCGGCCCATTTAGTAAAGTAATCTGTTGCCGCCAAGATGAACCGGTGACCTCTTGATGTGGGAGGGTCTATGGGTCCCACTATATCTGTGCCCCACATATTAAATGGCCAGGATGCTATTGTGGGGTGCAACGGGCTTGGCGCTTGATGTATAAAAGGGCCGTGTATCTGGCACATGCGGCACTTCCTTGCGTGATCTTCACAATCAGCCACCATTGTGGGCCAATAATACCCCATTCGTTTAATTTTTAACTTCATTTTTGGCCCAGACTGATGCGCTCCACATAGCCCAGAATGAATTTCTTTCATAACCTGCTCGGCTTCGGGCCCTGATACACATCTCAGCCATAATTGATCATAAGACCTACGATATAGCGTATTGCCCACATACGCATACCGTAGTACCCGTTTCCTTAATTGATCAGCGATTCTTTTGTCTTTGGGGAGGGTGCCATGCCGGAAATATTCGATGAACGGTTGTCTCCAATCATCGTCTTCTTCAGTTATCATTGTTTCTTGGCATTCTACCTTTTCTGGTACAATACTTTCATTGTTCGCATCATCTGTTATTTGACACAATGATAATGGCCTCCTATTGCGGACGATGATGTGGATTTCCGGCTCTGTTGGTTCACCCAACTCCTTGGCGAGTTTGGCCAATGCATCTGCTTCACCATTCACCGCCCTCGTGACCTTCTCAATAGACACGTACGGGATTTTCTTCATTAGTTTCATGGCCTTCTGGCGATATTGTATTAATTCTGGCTTTAGGACCTTATATTCGCCAATTATTTGATTTATGATCAGCTGTGAGTCCCCAAAGATGCACACGGCCTTGATCTCTAGCTCCAGTGATAGCTCTAATCCAGCGATAAGCGCTTCATACTCTGCTTCATTATTCGTGCATGGTTCGGTTAAAGCTAGAGAATGTCGTATTATCCCGCCTTCCGGGGTCACGAAGACTAGCCCCGCGCCAGCTCACACAGTTGGAACTCCCGGGCCCGCAATCGGCTTGATTGACGAAGCACCATCAAAGTACAACTCCCATATAGGGTTTCCTTCTTCAATATGTAGAGTTTCCTCGTCGGGAAAGTCACATTTTAATGGAGATTCATCTTGAATTGGGTGTGCAGCCAAGAAATCCGCCAGCACCTGCCCCTTGATCGCCTTTTGTGGTGTGTAGATGATGTCGAACTCGGTAAGGATGATAGCCCACTTGGCCAGCCTCCCTGTCAGCATTGGCCGAGTCATCAAGTATTTGAGAGGGTCCACTTTGGATATTAAGATGATTTTATGTGCCAGCATGTAGTGCCTTAATTTCTTCACCGCAAAGATTAGGGCTAAACAATGCTTTTCAATCGGCGAATATCCGTGTTCTGCTCCCACCATCATGCGGCTTAAGTAATATAGCGCATTTTGGTTACCATCCTGGTTTTCTTGTGCCAACAGGGCTCCCAAGGATCCATCTAGGGCGGTTGTATACAAAATGAGTTCCTTCCCAGGTATGGATGCCGCCAATACTGGAGGGTTAAGTAGATAAGCCTTGATCTCTTCAAAGGCTCGTTGACAATCGCCATCCCACTTGAACGGGATGTTCTTTTTAGTCAACCGGGTGAAGGGCTGGATTTTACCCGATAGGTTGGCTATGAACCGCCTGATGTATGTCAATTGTCCTTGCAAAGATCACAATTGTTTTAAATTCTTCGGCGGGGATAGTTCAGTTATTGCTTTGATCTTGCCCGGGTCTATTTCGATTCCCCTGTGGCGTACCACAAACCCTAGAAATTTACCGGATGATACCATGAATGCGCATTTCAACGGGTTTAATTTGAGCGCATGTTCTCTTAGGCGATTGAAAACAACCTCAAGATATTGGAGGTGTTCTTCATACGACATGGCCTTGATGACTAGATCATCCACATAACACTCAACTATCTTGTGGATTAGATCGTCGAATATTTTCGTCATCGCCCGTTGGTAGGTGGCACCCGCATTTTTCAGCCCAAACGGCATGACTTTGTAACAATAGATACCAATCGGCGTGCGGAATGCTGTATGCCTCTCATCTTCTGGCGCCATTTTGATTTGATTATAACCCGCGTAACCGTCCATGAAGGAGAAGACTTCATAAGATGATGTGTGATCAATTATGATTTCGGTTACAGGGAGCGGGAAATCATCTTTGGGACACGCCTTGTTTAAGTCCCGAAAGTCTACGCAGATACGAATCTGTCCATTTTTCTTTTTAACCGGGACAATGCTAGCCACCCATTCTGGCGTCTCTTCTTCCCGTATGAAGCCTGCGTCGATGAGTTTCTTCGTTTCCTCCACGACCTTTTCTTCCAGTTCTATTCTCATCTGCCTCGGCGCTTGTTTAATCGGCTTGAAGGTTGGATCAATTTTTAAGTAATGAACCGCAACGTTGGGATCTAATCCAGGCATTTCTTTATAACTCCAAGCGAAGCAGTCCATGTAGTTTTTAAGGAATGTATTCAATCTGTCAGCCACCTCGTCTGGTAACGATGCGCTTATGAAAGTTGGTCGTGGGTCTTCCACCGCCGAAAATGAGTCCGGGAGCGCAAAACTTGAAAACGGGACCCGACTCCCACGTGACCTCCGAAAACGAGTCCGGGGGCGCAAAACGTGAAAACGGGACCCGACGCACTCCGCTCCGCCGAAAACGAGTCCGGGAGGGCAAAACGTGAAAACGGGACACGAAGCACTCGCCACCGCCGAAAAAGAGGACGGGCGCGCAATACGTGAAAACAGGACCCGACGCACTCGGCACCGTCGAAAACGAGCCCGGGCGCGCAAAACGTGAAAACGGGACCCGACCCACTCTGCACCGCCGAAAACGAGTCCGGGCGCGCAAAACGTGATAACGGGACCCGAAGCACCCGACACCGCCGAAAACGAGTCCGGGCGCGTAAAACGTGAAAACGGCACCCGACGCACCCGGCACCGCCGAAAACGAGTCCGGGCGCGTAAAACGTAAAAACGGGACCCGACGCACCCGGCACCGCCGAAAACGAGTCCGGGCGCGCAAAACGTGAAAACGAGACGCGACGCATTCGGCACCGCCGAAAACGAGTCCGGGCGCGCAAAAACGTGAAAACGGGACCCGACGCACCCGGCACCGCCGAAAACGAGTCCGGGCGCGCAAAACGTGAAAACGGGACCCGAACCACTCCGCTCCGCCGAAAATGAGTTCGGGGGCGCAAAACGTGAAAACAGGATCCGACGGACCCGGCACCGCCGAAAAACGAGTCTGGGCGCGCAAAACGTGAAAACGGGACCCGACGCACCCAGCACCGCCGAAAACGAGTCCGTGAGCGCAAAATGTGAAAACGGGACCCGACGCACTCGACACCACCGAAAACGAGTCCGGGCGCGCAAAACGTGAAAACGGGACCCGACGCACCCGACACCGCCGAAAACGAGTCCGGGCGCGCAAAACATGAAAACGGCACCCGACGCACTCGGCACCGTCGAAAACAAGTCCGGGCGCGCAAAACGTG
>CAXKVV010001133.1:0-31587 GCA_964058805.1 Schoenoplectus triqueter | reverse complement strand
GACAGCCGAGAGGATCGAGGGAGAGAGGAGATCTCTCGGGTGTCACCATGTGATTACATTTTCTCTGACAAGTGGGACCCACCTGGCAGTCCCTTGTAGATGGATCTAACGACATAAACCTAGCCTATCTGATGAGTCACCCATGTGACCATTTCACTGACAGGTGGACCCCACACCTCAGTGACCTATTAAAGGAGTCAGAGTTAAACCCTAAAAATCTGCCCTTGGAGCTAACCCTAGAAAGGAGCTGAAGCAGTATAATCCCTATGTTACATGAAATGATGTCAATGCCAAGCTAGCATTTTTGATGCAACTAGTCATGAGAAATTCCAAATGTGATTTTGCTTTCAAGGCTGACCTGGTGCCAAAGCTGCGAGCAACCACCTAACCATGCTTTGATTTGTGTCAATTACTGATAAGTAGTCAGTTCTTTGACCAAGTCACCCTCATGTTAAGGGATTGAAAGACAATTTCACAAGACTGATCAGGTGCCAAAGCTGGGAGCAACCATCTGATCAAGTCTAGATCTGTATCAACTGTTGACATGTAATCAACTGTTGATTAGATCAAGCCCTAATGAATATCAATATAAGTCTAATTGGTATTTAGTTAGGGTGGTTTCTGCAAGAGAGAGATAATTGGCAGAGACACAGAGCTACAATTGAGATCTGGGATTAATTCAGAAGAAATAATAGGGTTTATTTGACAAAAGAATTTTTAATTCAGAGAAGCAGGGGTAAAAATGGAATTAAAAATTACAGGGATGATCATCATGAATTTAGGGATTTTTGGTGAAAATTTCATGATTTTTGGATAAGTGGAGCTATCAGAATAAATTCAGGGAAGATAAAACAGATTAAAAAGGGAAAATCAAAGGCTGAGATTCAATCAAGGGTTCATCTGGGTGCAACTTGGGGACAGAGACACATCTGGGTGCAAACTGGGGATCCCAAACATATACACGCAGAATCAGGGAAGAGAGAGGGTGTGACACGTGTCAGCATCTCACTGGGCCACCTCATGCCACGTGTCAGCACCCTATTGGTCCACCTCAGCCGCGTGGGCCCCACCACCATACTGACCTGACATGTGGGCCCCACCAACATGCCACGTGGCAAGACCTGACTGGACCACCTCATCCCATCCCTATGCCACATGGAATTACACCAGTGGTCCACTACATACCCTCTGTGCCACATGGCATCACACCACAAGGCCACCTCACCTAAGCATATACCACATGGCACAACCATAGCAAGCCACCTCAGCATGGATTAATACTATAACAGATGATTAATGGATTGATTAAACAAGTGGACCTATCAGGATGTGCCAAGTCAGATCAATTAAACCTAAGCAAGGGATTAACCAATCCATAACTGGACTAATGGGCCGAGACTCAGATGCTTACACATGGGGCCCATATGTCAGGTCCATGAGAGTATAGCACACACTAGCAAACATGCACCATGTCTATACACATTCACAGTCAGAAATTTAAATCAAACGAAGAATAAGATGTGTACCAGGTCCATGCGATTCCTTTCTCTGACTGTCTCTTGCTTGATGCATCGGTTCACACACGCCAGGCGCATCCGACCCTCCTTCATCCCAGCTTCTTCTCCCTCTCTTCCTCTTTCTTCCGCCCGAGATCAATGGAGGCGCCATTGTTGGAAGGGAGTGCTGCACAATCTTTTGCTTCAATTCCTTCTCACAGAAGCCTCTAAGCACTCACACGATATCATTCAAGCAATTAGTTGAGAAAATTAGCAGAAGAAGAGAGAGAAATCGACAGAAGGAGTTAATCGGCTTAAAAATGGAAATTACCTTTGTAAATGCTTATAAGTCCAATTGATTATGCAAGAACACTCCTTTTACCCACACGATGCTAAGGCAAGTATAAAAGTGACTATTGGAAGCCTCTAGGTCGATGTTTCACCGATTCACAAACCGGCCATGGGCATGGATGCTTGAACTTGGTGTTATGGTGCTCAATTGTCTGGGCAGGGATGCTAGATCGACTCCAGGGGACAAGGAGAGATTGTACAAGCAGCCAATTGAGAGAATGGATAAAGGAAAGTGCTGATTGAATGAATAGGCCAAGTATGGGGCTTAAGAGAAGAAATGAACTTTCAGTTGATCAATTGAGATTAAAAAGGACTTGGAGATTATATAGGGAGTATACTGGGAGTGTTCAAGTGCTTAGAATGTTCTAGAAGGCTCTGGAAACATAGGGGACCCGATTGATGAGGGTGAGTGGCAAAAGAGTAAAAATAATAAGAATATAACTAACTCTAACAGCTCAAGCCGCACAGTTAGCTTAAAAGATAGTGAAAGGAAGCACAAAGAGATCTCAGCCCTTGGATGAGATGGGATCAAGGGGTGAGATTAATTGAGAAGCATAATCCGGCCACTAATCAATCCACCAATCACAATTAAGCTTCTAATCTATATAAACCCTATCCTGGCCATTGAAAGAGGGGACTGGCATTAGAAATCAGGAAGAGAGAGCAACATACAGAGATTAAGAGAGAGAAACAATTTGAGAGAAAGGAAAGCAATAGTTGTGAAGAAAAAGGAAATTAAGTTTCTTTTCCAAGTCAGAATCTTGATTCAACTGTTAGATCATCTCAAGAAGCATCGAAATCAGGTAGTTATCATCAATTGAGTGTAATATCTTAAAGGGATTAGTGTAATACTGAAATAGCATCTGAATTTCTAATTTTTCTGATTTTTTCTTATTTTCTGATTTCATTTCTTTTCTACTTGATTGCCTTTCTTTTCTTTTCATTCTCTTGATCATTTCTTGATATTAATCATAATGTGAGTGTATTTGGAATGCAATGTGACTCGGTTGAAGGGTTTTTGTAACCCTCCCGAGTATTATTCAAAGGATATCCCTAAAGTAATTGCAATTAAGATTAGTAGAAGGGTTTGTGTAACTCTCCTAGCTTTATTGCAAGCTTAATGGTTCAGCTGAGATACAATTGAGTAAGATTCGCAGTTGAATTGATGGAAATTCAATTCATATACAATCTCGCATATCTCCCTCTGCACAGTAGCATGCAATTCCTTGTAAATTCATAGTGAAATCATAAAGAATGTCAAGTGATGTTGTACAGAGGGAGATAGGTGCATGAGAAGCATGTATACAGCTGTGACAACTAAGATTGCAATTTAGTTCTGAGATTGTTGCTGAATTTTACCAATTGCTATTGAATTCTTGTTATAATCCAAGCTGACCACTCGGTGAATATGCCAATTACTTCAAGACGATGAAATGCAGTGTAAGAATCATAAGAATTAGCGTTTAATTTGATCAAGAAATCAGCCTAATTCATCTCGGTACCGGATCACATAACCGTACCAAATCGGTATAGCCATTCCCTACCATCCGCCGTATAGATCTTCGATCAGGTAACACCGTTGCACTCCGTTCATCGAGACGATGCTAAGGCTGTCGGCCGATCACCGGACGGAGTTCTTGATCACCGGGAACGCAAGTAGCACGGATCTCGGCGCGTAACTAACAGATGAGATGGAGAACAAAGATAGCACGACTCTCAGCGCATCAACGCGAATCCTAACACATCTGAGGGAATCTCAAAGAAATCTAACGACCGTCGCGATTTGTCGATTAAAGAGAATAATAAAGATGTATCTGGGCCGTCCATCTAATACAACTCAATCTTAAAACATATCCGACGGCCCAAATGAGAATAAAGTTGTATGAAAGATATGCACTAATCTTGGTATAGATCTGGCGGCCCAGATTAGGCCCAATAATTAAATAATAACAGAATGTTAATGACATAGAGTAAATAAATCATTTGAAAATGCTCTTGAACTCCAAATTAACTCAAATTTGTTTCTAAAATTTCCTTATTTTTCATACTATTTTTCTATATAATAACATTCCAGTTTTGAAAATATAATCATGTTGAAAAAATTTAAAAGCAAAAGACATTACATATATTGATATATTTGACCTAGCTTTGACTTGTCATTTTAAATACTATAAAAATTCCAAAAATTCAAATAAAATCATGAATAATAATTAGATATATTTTTCTGATTTTTCAAGAGATTTTTCATGAAATAATAATGAGAATAGTAATATGCAATAATAAATAGTGATATTAGCTCTATTCTTTGATAAATAGAAATAAATAATAATAAATATCATGTTAATATTTTCTGTAAAAAATAATAATAATAATAAAAGAATAATAAAAATAGATAGCACAAAATATACAAGAATATATACAACCATAGATAGTAAATGCATTTTCTTCTAGAATAAAGAATAATAATAAAGTTTTATAATAAAATGAATTGTATTTCTTTCTTTTGTGATTTCTATACAAATATACAATAAAAATATTTTTGATGGATAAAATGCAATAAAAATAATAGTTGTAATAAAGAATATAATGAACTCTATCCCTTATGGCTATTTTCAAATAATGATGATAATAATAAAAATCTTATATTTTTCTATAGATAATAAATAGAAATAATAAAAATGTATATATAATAAAAACTATAGAATATTAATAATGATTTTCTTTTAGCTATAATAGATCTTAAAAATAAAAAATAAAAAAATAATATAGCTAATCATCGTTTTGATTTGTAAATAATTTCCACATAATGAATAATGTCTCAACATAATGAAAATATAATAATGAAATTCTATTACTTTGGCTATTATAAATATTCTAAAAATACAAATAAAAATCATAGCCATTTTATTTTCTATTATTTTGTAAGTGATTTTCTACAAAGTAAATAGAGCTTAGAAATAATAAAAATAAAATTTTACTATTTTAGCTATTATAAAATCCCAAAAATATAAATAAAATTCTAGTTAATAGCTAACCCTTTTCCTATTATTTTTGTAAATAATTTTCTATAGAAATAAATAGAGTTTAAAAATAAAAAAATATATATATAATAAATAAATTCATCTTTATAATAGAGATAATGATGGAAGATATTATGTAATAAGCTTTTTACATTTTGGAGATGAACAAATACGCTCACACAAGGGGTGTAGAGCAACATGAGGACTTTGCACACATGATATAACATTTAGAACGATCAGTCAGGACAGGAACATCTTGACGAAAAATAAACAAGATTGCAACAGCAACATGAGAAGATACGTTGAGACAAGAACATCTTGACATATGATGATTAAGGCTTAGATAGCAACATGAGGAGATACGTCAAGACAAGAACATCTTGACACTTGATGAAGAATAACCAGAGCTGTGACATCAACATGGGAATATATGTCGACTCTGAGGAAGAAGAACATTACGATGTCCTAGAGAGGTGACATCTTAATGACCCATCACCATGAGCAAGTAACTCATGACTAAATACGCTCACACAAGGGGTGTAAGGCAACATAGTAATTTTGCACAAGTAATGCAATATGTATAATGATTAGTCGAGACAAGAACATCTTGACGCTCGCTGAAGAATGACCAAAGCTACGACATCAGCATGGAGAGATATGTCAACTTTGAAGAAGAAGAACATTACGATGTCCGAGCGAAGCGACATCTTAATGACTCGGTGTCATGAACAAGTAATTCATGACCATTTGAGCTAGCAAGACTGAACTCATCCGTCGATAAGTTTGTCTCCTGGCTCATTTCCCGAAACTGTGAGATTGAATCGTTCTGTAGTAGATTCATCCACAAAACAGTGAATGTGAACCGTTCTGTAGGTAGGTTCCTTCACTAACACATGCCTCAATGTTGAACTGGCCCAGCGCTTCAGGTTTGACATTGTGTGTAACTGTGTTTCCTAGGTTTATGAATCGGCTTAGTGCTTCGAATTCATGATCTAGAAGATCGGTGAGAAGAAACACGTGGGCCATATCCACCCTTCTCCTGATTCACCAACCTCAAGATCAACCGGCTCAGCGCTTCGAGTTGTATTTTGTGTGATTGGTTGTTGACTAGTTAAGATTGAACCGTTCTGTAGTAGGTTTATCTTCTAGATCAGCGGAGGTCGAGTCGTTCTGTATGTAGACTCACCTCAAGCCCCTCTGAAGAGACTAACCTGGTCTGTGGTAAGGTTACATCTCGAGGTGACATAGACTGAACCGATCTGTTTGTAGGTTCGTCTTCCATAGGACAAAACCGATCTGTTTGTAGGTTTGTCTTCCATAGAATTAAGTAGAGATTGAACCAATCTGTTTGTAGGTTCGTCTTCCACAGGGTTAAATAAAGACTGAACCGATCTGTTTGTAGGTTCGTCTTCCATGGACCCCTTTTTATGAACCCAGACGACCACTTGACCATCCTTTAACTATACTATTTGCTTCTCTCTTTCAAAGATCCAGAGGTGCCTCGAGGTTAATAGCCCAGGGTAATTAACGGTGGGGGCTTGCGCCCACCGGAATCTACAAGAACTCACAATCACTAAAAAACCCCCTGAATGTGCATCCAAATATCTCTAAACGGCAGAATCAGCCGGCACTTAGCAGATGCTCGCTCGGGAGAGATCTCCGTGTCCTTCTTCCGCAACCCATCGCCCAGCGGCGGTGCGGAGCGCGTGAAAAAGGGTCGCACAGATACCGTTATAGGATATTCATGTTGGAGCGTTAATTGGACAATCATATAATGGGAACAATTATGAGTAATTATATGAATTTGCGCGAAATTATGTGTAGTTACGCAGCTAAAATTTTAAAAAAACTCAAACAACTTGTTTAAACAGCTGTTTTTAATGCATCTTAATTTTTTATGCAAAATTCGTGTCCTAGAACGTTCATACCGGAGTGTTAATTGGATAATCTTCTAATAGACATAATTAGGCATAATTATATTAATTTTAAAAAAATAATGTGTCGTTATGAGGCAATGGATGTTAAAAATCTTAAATAACTTGTTTAAACAGCAATTTCTAATGTATCCTACTTATGTCTTTTGATAAATTAGTGTCCTATGATATTCATATCGAAGTGTTAATTTGACAATCTCATTATAGACATAGTTAGGAGTAATTATATTAATTCACTAGAAATTATGTGTGATTTTGATGCAAAAAAGTGTTGAAAATCTTATACAACAGTTTCTCATGCATCTTACTTATATTTTGTGCAAAATTAGTGTCATAGAATACTCATAGCTAAGTTTTAATTGGACAATCATATAATAGTCATAATTAGGAGTAATTATATTAATTTTCATGAAATTCTAGGTTGTTATGCCGCCAACTATTTTCAAAAACTCAAACAACTTGTTTAAACAACTGTATTTAATGCATCTTATTCGTGTTTTGTACAGAATTTGTTTCGTACAACGTTCATATCGAAGTGTTAATTAGATAATCTTCTAACAGGTATAATTAGGAGTAATTATATTAATTTTCAAGAAATTATGTGTAGTTATGAGTTAAAAAAATGTTAAATATCTTAAAGGACTTGTTTAAGCAGCAGTTTGTAATATATCTTACTTATGTTTTATGAAAAATTAGTGTCGTAGGATATTCATATCGAAGTGTTAATTTGACAATCTTATAATAGGCATAATTAGGAGTAATTATATTAATTTGCATAAAATTCTGTGTACTTATGCGGCCAAATTTTTTGAAAAACACAAACAAATTGTTCAAAAAGAAGTTTTTAATGCATCCTACTTATGTCCTGTGCAAAATTAGTGTCGTAGAATGTTCGTATTGAAGTGTTAATTAGATAATATTTTAATAGGCATAATTTGGAGTGATTATGTTAATTTTCACTAAATTATGTGTAGTTATGGGGACAAAAACGTTGAAATACTCAAATAACTTTTTTAAATAGCTTTTCTAATGGATCTTACATATGTTTTGGGAGAAAATAGTGTCGTAGAATTTTCATGTCGATATTTTAATTGAACAATCTTAAAATAGGCATAATTAGGAGTAATTATATTAATTTGCACGAAATTATATGTATTTATGGGGCCAATTGTTTTTAAAAAGTCAAACAACTTGTTTAAACTGCAATTTTTAATGCATCTTACTTAAGTTTTGTTCCAAATTAGCATCATAGAATATTCATATCGCAGTTTTAATCAGATAATCTTATAATAGGCATAATTAGGAGTAATTATATTAATTTGCATGAAATTATACGCAGTTATGCGGCAAAAATCATGTAAAACCCAACCAACTAGTTAAAAACTGCTGTTTTTTTAATGCATCTTACTTATGTTTTGTGCAAACTTAGTGTCGTAGAATATTCATATCAAAGTATTAATTCGAAAATCCTCTAATAGGAACAATTAGCAGTAATTATATTAATTTCTATGAAATTAGATGTAGTTATTAGACAATAAATTTTGAAAATCTTAAACAACTTGTTTAAACAACAGCTTAAAATGTATCTTATTTATGTTTTATGAAAAGATACCGTTATAGGATATTCATGTTGGAGCGTTAATTGGACAATCATATAATGGGAACAATTATGAGTAATTATATGAATTTGCGCGAAATTATGTGTAGTTACGCAGCTAAAATTTTAAAAAAACTCAAACAACTTGTTTAAACAGCTGTTTTTAATGCATCTTAATTTTTTATGCAAAATTCGTGTCCTAGAACGTTCATACCTGAGTGTTAATTGGATAATCTTCTAATAGACATAATTAGGCGTAATTATATTAATTTTAAAAAAATAATGTGTCGTTATGAGGCAATGGATGTTAAAAATCTTAAATAACTTGTTTAAACAGCAATTTCTAATGTATCCTACTTATGTCTTTTGATAAATTAGTGTCCTATGATATTCATATCGAAGTGTTAATTTGACAATCTCATTATAGACATAGTTAGGAGTAATTATATTAATTCACTAGAAATTATGTGTGATTTTGATGCAAAAAAGTGTTGAAAATCTTATACAACAGTTTCTCATGCATCTTACTTATATTTTATGTAAAATTAGTGTCATAGAATACTCATAGCTAAATTTTAATTGGACAATCATATAATAGGCATAATTAGGAGTAATTATATTAATTTTCATGAAATTCTAGGTTGTTATGCCGCCAACTATTTTCAAAAACTCAAACAACTTTGTTTAAACAACTGTATTTAATGCATCTTATTCGTGTTTTGTGCAGAATTTGTTTCGTACAACGTTCATATCGAAGTGTTAATTAGATAATCTTCTAACAGGTATAATTAAGAGTAATTATATTAATTTTCAAGAAATTATGTGTAGTTATGAGTTAAAAAAATATTAAATATCTTAAACGACTTGTTTAAGCAGCAGTTTGTAATATATCTTACTTATGTTTTGTGAAAAATTAGTGTCGTAGGATATTCATATCGAAGTGTTAATTCGACAATCTTATAATAGGCATAATTAGGAGTAATTATATTAATTTGCATAAAATTCTGTGTACTTATGCGGCCAAATTTTTTGAAAAACACAAACAAGTTGTATAAAAAGATGTTTTTAATGCATCCTACTTATGTCCTGTGCAAAATTAGTGTCGTAGAATGTTCGTATTGAAGTGTTAATTAGATAATATTTTAATAGGCATAATTTGGAGTGATTATGTTAATTTTCACTAAATTATGTGTAGTTATGGGGCCAAAAACGTTGAAATACTCAAATAACTTTTTTAAATAGCTTTTCTAATGGATCTTACTTATGTTTTGGGAGAAAATAGTGTCGTAGAATTTTTATGTCGATGTTTTAATTGAACAATCTTAAAATAGGCATAATTAGGAGTAATTATATTAATTTGCACGAAATTATATGTATTTATGGGGCCAATTGTTTTTAAAAAGTCAAACAACTTGTTTAAACTGCAGTTTTTAATGCATCTTACTTAAGTTTTGTTCCAAATTAGCATCATAGAATATTCATATCGCAGTTTTAATCAGATAATCTTATAATAGGCATAATTAGGAGTAATTATATTAATTTGCATGAAATTATACGCAGTTATGCGGTAAAAATCTTGAATAACCCAACCAACTAGTTAAAAACTGCTGTTTTTTTAATGCATCTTACTTATGTTTTGTGCAAACATAGTGTCGTAGAATATTCATATCAAAGTATTAATTCGAAAATCCTCTAATAGGAACAATTAGCAGTAATTATATTAATTTCTATGAAATTAGATGTAGTTATTAGATAATAAATTTTGAAAATCTTAAATAACTTGTTTAAACAACAACTTAAAATGTATCTTATTTATGTTTTATGAAAAGATACCGTTATAGGATATTCATGTTGGAGCGTTAATTGGACAACATATAATGAGAACAATTATGAGTAATTATATGAATTTGCGCGAAATTATGTGTAGTTACGCAGCTAAAATTTTAAAAAAACTCAAACAATTTGTTTAAACAGCTGTTTTTAATGCATCTTAATTTTTTATGCAAAATTCGTGTCCTAGAACGTTCATACCGGAGTGTTAATTGGATAATCTTCTAATAGACATAATTAGATGTAATTATATTAATTTTAAAAAAATAATGTGTCGTTATGAGGCAATGGATGTTAAAAATCTTAAATAACTTGTTTAAACAGCAATTTCTAATGTATCCTACTTATGTCTTTTGATAAATTAGTGTCCTATGATATTCATATCGAAGTGTTAATTTGACAATCTCATTATAGACATAGTTAGGAGTAATTATATTAATTCACTAGAAATTATGTGTGATTTTGATGCAAAAAAGTGTTGAAAATCTTATACAACAGTTTCTCATGCATCTTACTTATATTTTGTGCAAAATTAGTGTCATAGAATACTCATAGCTAAGTTTTAATTGGACAATCATATAATAGGCATAATTAGGAGTAATTATATTAATTTTCATGAAATTCTAGGTTGTTATGCCGCCAACTATTTTCAAAAACTCAAACAACTTGTTTAAACAACTGTATTTAATGCATCTTATTCGTGTTTTGTGCAGAATTTGTTTCGTACAACGTTCATATCGAAGTGTTAATTAGATAATCTTCTAACAGGTATAATTAGGAGTAATTATATTAATTTTCAAGAAATTATGTGTAGTTATGAGTTAAAAAAATGTTAAATATCTTAAATGACTTGTTTAAGCAGCAGTTTGTAATATATCTTACTTATGTTTTATGAAAAATTAGTGTCGTAGGATATTCATATCGAAGTGTTAATTCGACAATCTTATAATAGGCATAATTATGAGTAATTATATTAATTTGCATAAAATTCTGTGTACTTATGCGGCCAAATTTTTTGAAAAACACAAACAAATTGTTTAAAAAGAAGTTTTTAATGCATCCTACTTAGTCCTGTGCAAAATTAGTGTCGTAGAATGTTCGTATTGAAGTGTTAATTAGATAATATTTTAATAGGCATAATTTGGAGTGATTATGTTAATTTTCACTAAATTATGTGTAGTTATGGGGACAAAAACGTTGAAATACTCAAATAACTTTTTTAAATAGCTTTTCTAATGGATCTTACATATGTTTTGGGAGAAAATAGTGTCGTAGAATTTTCATGTCGATATTTTAATTGAACAATCTTAAAATAGGCATAATTAGGAGTAATTATATTAATTTGCACGAAATTATATGTATTTATGGGGCCAATTGTTTTTAAAAAGTCAAACAACTTGTTTAAACTGCAATTTTTAATGCATCTTACTTAAGTTTTGTTCCAAATTAGCATCATAGAATATTCATATCGCAGTTTTAATCAGATAATCTTATAATAGGCATAATTAGGAGTAATTATATTAATTTGCATGAAATTATACGCAGTTATGCGGCAAAAATCATGTAAAACCCAACCAACTAGTTAAAAACTGCTGTTTTTTTAATGCATCTTACTTATGTTTTGTGCAAACTTAGTGTCGTAGAATATTCATATCAAAGTATTAATTCGAAAATCCTCTAATAGGAACAATTAGCAGTAATTATATTAATTTCTATGAAATTAGATGTAGTTATTAGACAATAAATTTTGAAAATCTTAAATAACTTGTTTAAACAACAGCTTAAAATGTATCTTATTTATGTTTTATGAAAAGATATCGTTATAGGATATTCATGTTGGAGCGTTAATTGGACAACATATAATGGGAATAATTATGAGTAATTATATGAATTTGCGCGAAATTATGTGTAGTTACGCAGCTAAAATTTTAAAAAAACTCAAACAACTTGTTTAAACAGCTGTTTTTAATGCATCTTAATTTTTTATGCAAAATTCGTGTCCTAGAACGTTCATACCGGAGTGTTAATTGGATAATCTTCTAATAGACATAATTAGATGTAATTATATTAATTTTAAAAAAATAATGCGTCGTTATGAGGCAATGGATGTTAAAAATCTTAAATAACTTGTTTAAACAGCAATTTCTAATGTATCCTACTTATGTCTTTTGATAAATTAGTGTCCTATGATATTCATATCGAAGTGTTAATTTGACAATCTCATTATAGACATAGTTAGGAGTAATTATATTAATTCACTAGAAATTATGTGTGATTTTGATGCAAAAAAGTGTTGAAAATCTTATACAACAGTTTCTCATGCATCTTACTTATATTTTGTGCAAAATTAGTGTCATAGAATACTCATAGCTAAGTTTTAATTGGACAATCATATAATAGGCATAATTAGGAGTAATTATATTAATTTTCATGAAATTCTAGGTTGTTATGCCGCCAACTATTTTCAAAAACTCAAACAACTTGTTTAAACAACTGTATTTAATGCATCTTATTCGTGTTTTGTACAGAATTTGTTTCGTACAACGTTCATATCGAAGTGTTAATTAGATAATCTTCTAACAGGTATAATTAGGAGTAATTATATTAATTTTCAAGAAATTATGTGTAGTTATGAGTTAAAAAAATGTTAAATATCTTAAATGACTTGTTTAAGCAGCAGTTTGTAATATATCTTACTTATGTTTTATGAAAAATTAGTGTCGTAGGATATTCATATCGAAGTGTTAATTCGACAATCTTATAATAGACATAATTAGGAGTAATTATATTAATTTGCATAAAATTCTGTGTACTTATGCGGCCAAATTTTTTGAAAAACACAAACAAATTGTTTAAAAAGAAGTTTTTAATGCATCCTACTTAGTCCTGTGCAAAATTAGTGTCGTAGAATGTTCGTATTGAAGTGTTAATTAGATAATATTTTAATAGGCATAATTTGGAGTGATTATGTTAATTTTCACTAAATTATGTGTAGTTATGGGGACAAAAACGTTGAAATACTCAAATAACTTTTTTAAATAGCTTTTCTAATGGATCTTACATATGTTTTGGGAGAAAATAGTGTCGTAGAATTTTCATGTCGATATTTTAATTGAACAATCTTAAAATAGGCATAATTAGGAGTAATTATATTAATTTGCACGAAATTATATGTATTATGGGGCCAATTGTTTTTAAAAAGTCAAACAACTTGTTTAAACTGCAATTTTTAATGCATCTTACTTAAGTTTTGTTCCAAATTAGCATCATAGAATATTCATATCGCAGTTTTAATTAGATAATCTTATAATAGGCATAATTAGGAGTAATTATATTAATTTGCATGAAATTATACGCAGTTATGCGGCAAAAATCATGTAAAACCCAACCAACTAGTTAAAAACTGCTGTTTTTTTTAATGCATCTTACTTATGTTTTGTGCGAACTTAGTGTCGTAGAATATTCATATCAAAGTATTAATTCGAAAATCCTCTAATAGGAACAATTAGCAGTAATTATATTAATTTCTATGAAATTAGATGTAGTTATTAGACATTAAATTTTGAAAATCTTAAACAACTTGTTTAAACAACAGCTTAAAATGTATCTTATTTATGTTTTATGAAAAGATACCGTTATAGGATATTCATGTTGGAGCGTTAATTGGACAATCATATAATGGGAACAATTATGAGTAATTATATGAATTTGCGCGAAATTATGTGTAGTTACGCAGCTAAAATTTTAAAAAAAACTCAAACAACTTGTTTAAACAGCTGTTTTTAATGCATCTTAATTTTTTATGCAAAATTCGTGTCCTAGAACGTTCATACCTGAGTGTTAATTGGATAATCTTCTAATAGACATAATTAGGCGTAATTATATTAATTTTAAAAAAATAATGTGTCGTTATGAGGCAATGGATGTTAAAAATCTTAAATAACTTGTTTAAACAGCAATTTCTAATGTATCCTACATAGTCTTTTGATAAATTAGTGTCCTATGAAATTCATATCGAAGTGTTAATTTGACAATCTCATTATAGACATAGTTAGAAGTAATTATATTAATTCACTAGAAATTATGTGTGATTTTGATGCAAAAAAGTGTTGAAAATCTTATACAACAGTTTCTCATGCATCTTACTTATATTTTGTGCAAAATTAGTGTCATAGAATACTCATAGCTAAGTTTTAATTGGACAATCATATAATAGGCATAATTAGGAGTAATTATATTAATTTTCATGAAATTCTAGGTTGTTATGCCGCCAACTATTTTCAAAAACTTAAACAACTTGTTTAAACAACTGTATTTAATGCATCTTATTCGTGTTTTGTGCAGAATTTGTTTCGTACAACGTTCATATCGAAGTGTTAATTAGATAATCTTCTAACAGGTATAATTAGGAGTAATTATATTAATTTTCAAGAAATTATGTGTAGTTATGAGTTAAAAAAATGTTAAATATCTTAAATGACTTGTTTAAGCAGCAGTTTGTAATATATCTTACTTATGTTTTATGAAAAATTAGTGTCGTAGGATATTCATATCGAAGTGTTAATTCGACAATCTTATAATAGGCATAATTAGGAGTAATTATATTAATTTGCATAAAATTCTGTGTACTTATGCGGCCAAAATTTTTGAAAAACACAAACAAATTGTTTAAAAAGATGTTTTTAATGCATCCTACTTATGTCCTGTGCAAAATTAGTGTCGTAGAATATTCGTATTGAAGTGTTAATTAGATAATATTTTAATAGGCATAATTTGGAGTGATTATGTTAATTTTCACTAAATTATGTGTAGTTATGGGGCCAAAAACGTTGAAATACTCAAATAACTTTTTTAAATAGCTTTTCTAATGGATCTTACTTATGTTTTGGGAGAAAATAGTGTCGTAAAATTTTCATGTCGATGTTTTAATTGAACAATCTTAAAATAGGCATAATTAGGAGTAATTATGTTAATTTGCACGAAATTATATGTATTTATGGGGCCAATTGTTTTTAAAAAGTCAATCAACTTGTTTAAACAGCAGTTTTTAATGCATCTTACTTAAGTTTTGTTTCAAATTAGCATCATAGAATATTCATATCGCAGTTTTAATCAGATAATCTTATAATAGGCATAATTAGGAGTAATTATATTAATTTGCATGAAATTATACGCAGTTATGCGGCAAAAATCATGAATAACCCAACCAACTAGTTAAAAACTGCTGTTTTTTAATGCATCTTACTTATGTTTTGTGCAAACTTAGTGTCGTAGAATATTCATATCAAAGTATTAATTCGAAAATCCTCTAATAGGAACAATTAGCAGTAATTATATTAATTTTTACAAATTAGATGTAGTTATTAGACAATAATTTTTGAAAATTTTAAACAACTTGTTTAAACAACAGCTTAAAATATATCTTATTTATGTTTTATGAAAAAATACTGTTAAAGGATATTCATATTGGAGCGTTAATTGGACAATCATATAATAGAAACAATTAGGAGTAATTATATTAATTTGCGCGAAATTACGAGTAGTTACGCAGCTAAAATTTTAAGAAAACTCAAACAACTTGTTTAAACAGCTATTTTTAATGCATCTTAATTTTTTATGCAAAATTCGTGTCCTAGAATGTTCATATCGGAGTGTTAATTGGATAATCTTCTAATAGACATAATTAGGAGTAATTATATTAATTTAAAAAAAATGTGTCGTTATGAGGCAATGAATGTTAAAAATCTTAAATAACTTGTTTAAACAACAATTTATAATATATCATACTTATGTCTTTTGATAAATTAGTGTCCTATGATATTCATATCGAAGTGTTAATTTGACAATCTCATTATAGACATAGTTAGGAGTAATTATATTAATTCGCTCGAAATTATGTGTAGTTTTTATGCATCTTACAAGTTGTTTAATATTTTTAATATTTTTTACATCAAAACTACACATAATTTCAAGCCAATTAATATAATTGCTCATAACTATATCTATTATGATATTCATAGGACACTATTGTTTCATATGACATAAATATGATACATTAGAAATTATTATTTAAACAAGTTGTTTAAGATTTTTAACATTCATTGCCTCATAACGACACATAATTTGGTGAAAATTAAAATAATTACTTCTAATCATGCTTATTAAAATATTATCCTATTAACATTTCGATATGAACATTCTATGACATAAAATTTGCATAAAAAATAAGTAAGATGCATAAAAATAGCTGTTTAAACAAGTTGTTTGAGTTTTTTTTAAAATTTTGGCTGCATAACTACATACAATTTCACACAAATTAATATAATTACTTCTAATTATGTCTATTATATGATTGTCCAATTAACACTCCAATATGAATATCTTATAACAGTAATTTTTCATAAAACATTAATAAGATACATTTGAAACTGCTATTTAGATAAGTTGTTTAAGAATTTCGACATTTATTATCTCATAACTATATAAAATTTCACAAAAATTAATATAATTACTCATAATTATATCTATTAGTGGATTATCTAATTAATACTTTGAAATGAATATTCTACAACACTAAGTTTGCATAAAACATGAGTAAGGTGCATTAAAAAATAACAGTTTAAACTAGTTGATTGAGTTTTTCAAATTTTTATCGCATAACTACGTATAATTTCATGTAAATTAATATAATTACTTCTAATTATGTCTTTATAGGATTATCTAATTAAAACTTAGATATGAATATTTTATGACGCTAATTTGGTACAAAACATAAGTAAGATACATTAAAAACTGTTGTTTAAACAAGTTGTTTGACTTTTTAAATTTTTTTGGCCCTATAAATACATATAATTTCTTGAAAATTTATATAATGATTTTTAATTATGTCTATTATAAGATCTTCTAATTAAAACTTCAATATGAACATTCTATGACACTAATTTTGCAAAAGACATAAATATAATGCATTAAAAATATCTGTTTAAACAAATTATTTTTGAAAAAAGTAAAAGATGTCATTTTTGTACTCATTATTTTGAAATCGTGCATACACACTCACCTACTTTCAAATTTTAAGAGAAAATTTGTTTAAACTTATAAATAATGTGATTATTTTGGACAGTGAAAGAAGATTTATATCTTTCATCGATTTTGACAAAATTGTGGACCCATCAAGCTTCATGTGTTAACAAATTTTGACACTGTATCAAGTCAAGCGGGACTTTTTGCCTTTTTACCTTCTCACTTCTCATTTCATTTCAGAACTGTTGTGAAGTCATACTGATACACACACACAGTCAAAACAATATTCTCTTCCTAACATCTTGAACTGAAATGATTCAGGTACTGTATTGGGAATATAATATTTGAGCTCTTTGCCACAATTTTACCTGTAAGCCCAAGGAGGAGGAGAAGATGTAAACAGCCCAAATTTGATTCACTGCTCTTACTCAAAATTCAAAATGCTCGGCCCAAGTAAAAGCGACATTTTAATGAAGGCCCAAATTAAGAAAGCTGTAACGGTTCTAGTTCTAGTGCCCCGGAACCCCTCCCCTTGGAGTTGGAGTTGGAGTTGGAGTTGGTCCCCTTCCCTTTCGCGTTCGTCTTCTCAACTCTCAAGGTCAAGGGCGGTGTCTTGCCTCAGCCTCACTGTGGGTGTAGCGCGACACTTCGTGGGTCGTGGCTGTCACTCAACCAGATCCAATCAAGCCTCGGAGAAAAGGATCCGACTCCGGTGTTGAAGCGGCTGCGTGCGCTGTGGGCTGAAATCTCTGTCGTTGCGGTGCCGGCGTGGCTTCCGTGGGGTCCGCCGTGACAAGAGGGACGACTTCGATTATTGCTTTCGTTAGCGTGTGATTGTGCAGAAATTTGGGCAACTACTAGTACTAATTTTTTAAGGAAATTTGGCAACTACTAGTACTAATTTAAGGAAATTATGGGTCGAAAAAAATCCCAACCAGTCCGGTCAGGTACCAGTGCAATACATACACCGGGTTCATCAAAAGATAATCATTGCATTGAAGAGGAGAGAAAAGACAAAAACAACGAGGTTTTGAATAAGCCGGTTTTTGTGCAAGTAGATGGGTCAAATTGGGCTTCTAATGAGCACTTCGATGTGGCTGAGATAAGTGTAAACAATGTGAGGTTTTCTGATGAGGCCATTGATTATAATTCGTTGAATAACAGCTTCAGAAATTTCCAATTTTCCCTTAGATTTCAATTGGATGACACAACAGAAGGAAGCTTCCGGTTAGGCCATTGGCCAGTTGTACCAACTGAAAAAATTTCTTTACAGTACGTAATACACTCTCCAGAGTGCATTGAGAAACGTGCAATGCTATTTTCTGGCACCTTGGATGGGCCAGATGAGAGTGTCTCCTCCCTGGCCCACTTGGTCAACTTAAAATTTTTGACTTTAAGGCTCTTGCTTGAACTTGACGTGAATTTGGTGGAGGTCCCATCGTTTAGGATTAGAGTTGAGATTTTAAGAAGTGCTTTTGAGGCTTGTCAATCTCTATTAGAGACAGCTAGACAACCGTGGAGAAAGAGCATGATGAATGTCATGTCATGGTTGCGACCAGAAGTGTTGACTTCAGAGAAAATCTATGGTTGTGAAGGAGAGGAGATGGAATTAGATGAAGATTTTATTTGCGATGCGAGGAGTGATACTCAATTTGATGTTGCTGAATTTTATGAGGCCATCAAGCCTTCTAGGTAAGTGTTTTAGGGTTTATAAGTGTGGTATTCATGTGTTTTGTGTCTACCATTTGGTTCTTTTTTTTTTCTTCCTAATTCATCTTCAGCATTACATTGATAACTAGTGTGCAGTATGTAGTTATGTACTTGTACATTTTGGGACTTGTATTGGTATGGTACTGATGCAGTCCAGTTCAAACAGTTTCTTGGTCGTGTTCTGTTGGCTTACAGGCCCAGTACCCCTATATGAGCTATATTTAGCATTTGGTATGTCAAGACAGTAGATTGGATGGGGGTACCAATGAGCATTTGTTCTTGTGCAAATCTGTAATGTATAGAAATGATTTTTTTTTTTAATGTATTAGCAAAGTGAACATTTTATCTTTTTCTTTAAGAGAGGAGCCAATGTTGGAGAGCAAACTTGTTGACCTGATTCCTGACCTTAGGCCGTATCAGCGTCGTGCTGCTTATTGGATGGTTCAACGTGAAAAGGGAGATGAGTTACATAAAGTTTTGGCGACTCCATATTCTGTGCCAATAAATTTGATCAACACAAATTCAAGAATATTCTACAATCCATTCAAGTATGATATTTACAATATTTAATATGAAAAGAATATCTAATTTCTGCTTCCTTTTTTTGTTTTAAATTTACTTCAGTCCGTTCGTTTGTTGTTGTTTTTAATACTTTCGTATCTATTTTAGTGGGAACGTATCATGGAGCGATGAACCACCCTCTCAACATGTCTTCGGCGGTATCCTTGCTGGTATGTTTTTGTTTGCCCTATTCTCATAAATGTTGAATATTTATATCCATTTCATATCTCTATGTGGATTATCAAATTTCAGATGAAATGGGATTGGGGAAAACTGTTGAGTTGTTAGCTTGCATTTTTGCAAATCCCAGGCCTCCAACCTCTGACAGTTTTTCTTCAGAGAAAGCAGCAGATGATCTAAAAATAAAGAGGCAGAAAATAGATCGAGTTGAGTGTCTATGTGGGGCTGCAAGTGTGAGTTCCAAGTATAAGGGTTTATGGGTCCAGTGTGACCTGTGTGATGCCTGGCAGCATGCAAAATGTGTAGGATACAATCCGAAAAGCAAGAAAAATAATTCGTCTTATAAGGAAGATGAAACAGGACGAGGTATAGAGAAAGGATCTGCTAAGCCAAAAAGGGGAAGAAAGAAAATGAAAGTGGAGATAGTAGAAAATGAAGAAAGATATATATGCTCTTTATGCTCTGAAATCATGGAAGCAACAAATACCAAGATTTCTACTCACGCCACTCTTGTTGTGTGCCCTGCTCCTATTTTGGCACAGTGGCACTCCGAAATTATTCGGTAATGCACTTGATGGGTTTCGAGTATTCTACAGTAGTACTGGGTATAGTTGATATAGTGCTCTATGACACAAATCTTGCTAAAGTTAATAATTATGTCTTTAGGCATACGAAGGCCAGATCCTTGAAGGTTTCTATATATGAAGGTGCAAGGAACTTGGACTCTTTGGTACAAAAAGTTGACATAACTGAACTAGCTGCTTCTGATATCGTCTTAACTACATATGATGTGTTGAAAGAAGATTTATCACATGATTCTGACAGGCATGATGGAGACCGTCTCTTTCTGAGGTTCCAGAAGAAGTAAGTATATGGTTGCACCTTGTTCCTAAGTTCTTATGGTGAACACATCTTTTTTACTCCTTTTTTCTTATTTTTTCCTTCTATTTTGAGCAGATATCCTGTGTTGCCTACTCTTCTGACAAGGATTAATTGGTGGAGGCTTTGTTTGGATGAGGCGCAGATGGTTGAGTCTAACAGTTCCTCTGCGACTGAAATGGCAATGAGGCTTTATGCACGGTACAAGTGGTGCATTACAGGAACTCCAATTCAGCGTCGGCTTGATGACCTTTTTGGGCTTGTGCGTTTCCTCCGAGTTAACCCTTTTGATGTGTACCGATGGTGGTCTGATGTCATTAGAGACCCTTATGAGGTAGGTCTATTAATTTATGAGCTAATGATACCCTAGAGATTTACAAAATAACATATCGTCCAATGCATAATTGTATTGTATTTATTCTTTGTTCTCCATGAATGAATATCAGAGAAAGGATAAAGCTGCTATGAACTTTGCACACAAGTTCTTCAGACAAATTATGTGGCGTTCATCCAAGGCTCATGTGTCAGATGAGCTGCAACTGCCCCCTCAGGAGGAGATGGTGACATGGCTCACCTTCTCTCCAGTTGAAGAACACTTCTATCAGAAGCAACACTCAACCTGTCTTGTTCATGCACATGATATTATCAGAAATTTGAAGGAGAGCAGAAAAGAATCAAACCAAAATGCTAAGATGGGTGATGTTTATTTGACACATAATGAGATAGCCAGGCTTCTGGGCCCACTTTTAAAACTTCGTCAGGCATGCTGCCATCCTCAAGTAGGGAGCTCCGGTTTGTGCTCCTTACAAAGTACTCCTTTGTCCATGGAAGAGATACTAAATGTAAGTGTAATATTTTACTTTTATTTTTGAATTGAACTTAATTTTTAGCTTTTGTGTATATAACATATTTGAATATTCAACACTTGCAAGTTCTTTGGATGATTTGCAGGTAAATCAAACCTTGTGATCGGTTTAAGAAAAGAAAAGAGATAATAATCATAATATCATATTTTATAATATTGACAATGGTATCAGTGATAAAATGCAACAGAAGTAACTTCAAATTTTTTTGTAATTAAATTTTACTAACAAATTAAGAAAAGAAATTTGTTTTGTGAGTTATAATATTGATTATTCCTTTTATTTGATGATCTTTAGTTTCGTTTCGCTTATGCTTGGACACTAGAACTCATAAGGAGGATTTTTTATGCAGGTACTTATTGGAAAGGCCAAAATTGAAGGGGAAGAGGAACTGAGAAAAGTTGTTGTGGCTTTGAATGGTCTGGCTGGAATAGCCATTATTGAAGACGACAAGACTCTTGCCATATCATTGTATAAAGAAGCATTGTGTTTAGCAGATGAACATCATGGCAATTTTGGTGTTGATCCCCTGCTTAATCTTCACATAAACCATAACCTAGCTGAGTTGCTCAGGAACTCTCCTGAGTATTTACCCAAGTGCCCTGTGATAGAGAAGCAAAATTGTGATGAAGATGCAATCAGCAGAAAAAGGAAGGACACTAATGGTGGTAAATTTGACCAGCAAAATGTGAAGCGCAGAAAAAAAAAAGAGAATAAAACCAACAATATTGGAATTGAAGAAAATGGTACATCAGAAGAGGCTAACAATGATGATGGTGGGGCAAAATGCTTGGGATCTGATGTGAAAGGTCATTCGCCAATTGAATGTTATTCTGATGAATGCATGAAAAGAACTTGCAAGATGATTATAGAAAAACATCTTTCCACATTTGGTGCCAAGCTTTCGTCAACACAAATAGAGTTCAGAGCCTCATTGGAGCAGGTGAGTGCTTTTTAAATCAATTATATTTATACTATTATCTATTGTTTTGTACTGTTGTATATTTACTTACTATGAAGGTATCTAAGATCTCAAATGAGCTAAGCAATCATAATGCAAACTGGTGGCTGCATGCACTTGATTGCATAGAGAAAAACAAAGATTCGATGGAGGAACTAATCAGAAAGATTGAACAAAATGTCAGCAGGAGCACTAATGGCTTAAGATCTGCGAGAGTATCTTCTAGGCAAGAACTTGAATAATCCACTTTTATGAGTTGTTTCCTGTGAATCACTGTAATACTTTAGCGATCTACTTGTTTTCTGCAACATGACAAGTGTCTCTTGAACCTCTCTAGAACATTGAAGATGTTCAATAGGCTTCTCCTAGTTCTTCAAATTGGCCTTCCTTTTATCCTGATTTAGTAGAGGTGGTTTTCAGTATGAAGTGATCGATCTCTTTTGGATGAAACTGTGTGTGTGTGTGTTGGGGGGGGGGGGGGGGTAGCACTTAAGATGTGATATTCTCTGAGGTTATATAGATTGTATATCCTTGATACTGTTGACCTGCTGTGGATTTATTCTTAAAATATACTGCATCAACCCAACAATCACACTCCAGGAATATGTAAGAGTGATTTTAAGAGTGGAAGAAACAAAGAAAATCTAATCTAGGCAAATAATCCTTTTCCCTTGGGAATTGTAATTTAACGGGAAAATCAGCTAAACTAGTATGGGGAAAATAATTCTGCTTCAAAATATCAGTGACTAGCTACAATGTATTTTTGCATTGGTCTGGACACTCTTTTTCTTTGGGGTTTTGGAGGTTATGATTGGGTTGTTTCTTGTTTACACTGGATGAATACAAAACCTCAAATATATATGTTATATACATATGCATGATATACAACATGGAGACCCCCTTCTCCTGAAAAGTTGACTGGTTTATGTATTGCTAACAGATACCCTAAATGTGTTGGTCATGTATCAGGCATATGAATATGGCAGGATATAATCTCTGAGCATCTTGTTCACCTGTTTAATATTGAATTTCATATATTGGACATAGCACCTGAAGGTGCCTTTCTCTTTTTGTTTCTTTTTTTTGCCCTTCATCTAGAATAAAAACTACGGGTGGCTTAAAGTACATAATTCAAACTGCAATTGACTCTCTTCATAAGTCTCGTCAGAAAGTGATGGATCGTCTTTTGGAGGTCGAACAAACTGTTGGAAGCCCCAAAGATGAGGAAATTGAACAGCAGAGATACTGCCCTAATTGCTATGATGGTAACGGTTCCTTGTGCATCCAATGTGAAATGGATGGACTATTTCGGGTTCGTTTTTCAGATATTCTTATTATCTATCTTCTCAATGACTTGATTCTTTTTTTCAAGTTTTTTTGTCTTTGATATTACATTTAGGAGTATGAAGCGAGGCTATTTTTGGTAAAGAAGTCACATAGTGACAGTGTCATTGCATCTGCTGAGGAGGTGCTAGATATGCAAAAGAGGAGAGAGGAGCTGAATCACTTCTTTCGAAATAACAAAACCCCAGATAAATCTGAGCCCGGTGGTGCAAATAATAACCAGAGATTTGCAAGAGAAAATATACAGGTCTCTCTATGTGTGTGCATCTCTGTAACTGTTTGGCCAAGCTGATTTTCGAAGCCGCTGTTATTTTAATATAAACATAGGCCTCAAATAAAACTAAGTGCAAAAGAAACAAAAAACTGACGTATTCATTAGGATTAGCTATGATCTGGGTAAATAGGTCTATTTGGAAGTATTTTTGCTGTTAACCACAACCAAAAATGACGATGGGTTATATGAAATTAAAATTTATGAAAAACAACTTGAATGCATATGGTATCTTTTTTTCCCAATGCTGATCTTAAAATGTATCCTAATTATTTTTTATTGTAATCTTGGCAGGTCTATAGACATCCATCTGCAGTCGAGACAATGTTAAGAGTCATTAAGGCACATTCGAAAACAGCTTTAGGCAGACTAGAGGCTGCAAGCGCTAAAATGCACTTGCGTCTTTTTGAGGTATGTTAATGTTTTATTTTATCTATTTGAAAATTAAAGTACTAACTACTAAGTACTAACCATCATGGCGGTATCCTTCAGATGTTGAGGAAGGAATTTAGTCATGCAAGAATGCTATCAATGGCTCTGGCTCAGTTTTTACGGGCTCATGATGAAATTAAGATGTCTACCTCAAGGCTTCGTTTGAAAGAGAGTGAAGATGAACCAAGTGCAGTTAACATTCTTGCCAAAGAGGAGTTGGTACAACTCAACTTGCAATTTTCAAGTGACAAGTTCTTGGCTCTGCCCACTTTACATCGCATTAAAGGACAACTCCGTTATTTGAAGGTTGTTTATTCTTTTTCTTTTGATATTTTCTTTCATTTTTCTTCTTCCTGATTGGTGTTCGTTCATGATAATCCTTGTTTTTCTCTTTACAAAGTTATGAATTTAGATAAGTACTGAACCTCTACTTAATTCAGAGGTCTAGATGTTATAGTTTACTTTTCAATAACCAGAAATGAGTCTTTCAAGCAATCAGTTCTAATAGAGACAAAGGAATGGCCTGTTAATAGTACATGAAGTTCTGATGTAAGTTGATGTTATGCTATAGAATTTATGATAACAATGGTTTGTTTGACTTCCAATAGGGTTTGGTGCAGTGTAATCAGAAAACACAGCCAGAAAAACCCTCATTGACCTCTGTCACTGAAGATTCCGCTGATCTAGAACCTTCAACGCCTGCTAAGGTGGAGACAAAGGTTGAAACTAGTGAAGAACCATGCCCTATATGTCGTGAAAAATTTTCTGATCGAAAAATGATCTTTCAGTGTGGTCATTTCCTGTGTTGCAAGTGTGAGATATTGCATGCCATTTTCTTTTTGTCCTTTTATGAGATATTATTTTCTGATCTAATAGCTTTGCATTGGTTTACATAGGTTGTCTCCAAATGTCAGAGCAAGCTGCTCCTCATTTCAACCGGTCAGACAGAAAGTGGATAATGTGCCCTACATGTCGGCAGCGCACAGATTTTAATGACATTGCATATGTTGTTGAGAAACCTACTCTTTGTTGTGAGTCAGAGAAGGCAGGTTCATGCCAAGCTGACATAAACACAGAGAATTCAGTTGTAGTCAGAGGCTCCTATGGAACTAAGGTTCTATCTTTTATAATCTGGATGTATTTGGTTCCCTCTTGGATATACAAATGTGTATTTGATAACGCTTGTTTAATTCTTATAAAGATTGAGGCAGCCATGAGGAGAATACTAT
The DNA here is from genome assembly GCA_964058805.1 of Schoenoplectus triqueter. Lineage (NCBI taxonomy): Eukaryota > Viridiplantae > Streptophyta > Magnoliopsida > Poales > Cyperaceae > Schoenoplectus > Schoenoplectus triqueter. Next base: position 5,906 of record CAXKVV010001133.1, on the reverse strand, counting down.
GGCTGACTTCAGCCAATGAAGACACAAGAGTCCTTGTTTTCTCCAGTTGGAATGATGTGCTTGATGTGCTGGAGCATGCTTTGCTTATGAATAGTGTCCATTATGTACGAATGAAAGGCGGAAGGTTTTAATCCCTTTGTTTAACTCTTTTTTCAGATAATTAACTTACAAATATTTATGATATGTAGATAAATAATATATGTACTTATTTAAGAGCTTGGGATATTTTTTCAAACAGTAGTTAATTCTTTTCCTATTTCCTTTTTGAGAAGAATAATTATGGTGATAGATGCAGGAAGGAACATTCATTGTTTGAAGGAATGCTTATTTAGTGTACTTATTAAATATATCCAGTCAGTCAGAATCACAGCTGGACCACTTCCTTATTGTTTTGTTTTCATCTTTCTGGTGCACTTCTTGAGGGATCTCATGATAAAATTGTCCATACCACAGAAAAGCACAAGTAGCAATTGCAAAATTCAAAGGACAGCAAGATGTTGGTCAAGGGGTGAAGTCAAAACGCAAACCCACAAATGTCAGGCCAGTTCAAGTCCTTCTAATGCTTATTCAGCATGGAGCTAATGGGCTCAATTTACTTGAAGCACAACATGTTGTTCTGATCGAGCCGTTACTGAACCCTGGTGCAGAGGCGCAAGCTATAAGCCGGGTCCACCGGGTTGGGCAGGAGCATCGGACTTTCATTCATCGTTTTATGGTATGCCAAATGGGCAGTTGCAGTTTATTTTGTTGTCTGTTGCAAAGGTAATCGACTACTAGGTCTGTACATGTAGCTAGGAGTTAGCAAACTGAAAAAAATGGTCAAACTGGTGCTTCCTACCAATAACGGGTCCTTGGTCCTGTAGAGTTAGCAATTCTCTTTGAGGTTGTCATTTTGGGGCTTAGATTGTTCAGTTTCAGTTGTTTCTATTTTGGCCACTTTCTGTCTTGGATCATTCAATTCAATCTGCTTGAGTGATGTTGCTCAGATTCAAGGCTCTGATCCTGGCGAGCCATTTCTGATTTCTCAATTTCTGTTTAAGTAGGCTCTTTTTTCTGTGTCAGTCAATGGTTTCAGGACTGTTGGTAACAGGTTGCTGTGGTACCTGTCGGAACTGATTGTGGTACCTGTAACCTGTCGGAACTGATTGTGGGTTTTCTCTTATTGGGTTAAGTCACTGGTGTTGCAAGGATTTGTTTAGATCAGGAATTGCGTATGAAGGAGATACCTCACTAATATTTACTGGTATATGTGTTTTGTTGAAAATAAGTGGCATAAGCACCTGTCTGAACTCTGAAGACTAAAGTTTCTTTTTTAGGGGAATTATAGCTGTGTTTTCACCATTCATTTGATCCTTCTAATGTTTTCTCATTCCTGGTTAGATAAAGAGCACAATAGAAGAAAACATCTATAAGCTGAATAGGAGCAGAGGCAATTGTTCGACCTTGAACCGTAAAACTAGGAACCTGAAAGATGAGCCTGTTCTGTCACTGAGAGATGTTGAGTCCCTGTTTCCTGTGAAAGTGCCAGATGAAACTGTAGAAGGAGAAGACAATTCAGCTCAGAGCTTGCGGCACTTGCCACCATCCGTTGCAGCAGGTCTAGCTGCTGAGAGGAGACAACAGAATGCATGAGGGCCCTGACAGCTAAATTTATTAATAATTCATGATGCGATGCACGGGTGAGGAGATAGCAGTTTATACTTGAGTATAATCCTTGTTTTTCATTATCTCATAGTTTTGCCTTTCTTTTTCGTTATTTTATACTTTTGTCTGTGCTCAAGAAAGAAAATTTGTAAATGTGTACTTTCGTATTTTACCATCATATAATTTCTCTTAGGAAGCATTAGCCTGTGTCAAGTACGTTTGACAGTTTAATTCTATTTCTTTTTGTTTTCCCATTGTAGCTGCTCATTACTTAATAGGCATTGATTGTTCAACATTTTCGAATGGGTAATCATAAATTCAAAATCTAGGCCAGTGTGTAAATAAATGAATAAATAAGTTTGGGTTTGCTATTCTCCGCAAAATAAATAGGTGGTATGGGCTTGCGCTTCAATCAATTGAGTTGTCAGTATATGGTTGAGGAACCTGTCCTTGGGATATGCATCAAGAAGGGTATGGGCCGTACGTATGTTGGCGCTTCAGTTAAAGGCAAGGTCGTCTTATCTACTTGTTTCATTTCATGGTAAATGAAACGGAAAAAAAAAATTCATTTTATTTCTGTAATGAATCGGTTGATGTAAATAATATTCATTTCGTGATAGTTTGTTTCGTTCTTTTGTTCGACATTTTATATAGCTGTTATAAAACACATTGCAGACGACGAAAACTACGAAAAAAATCCTATATCTCTCATTCTCTCTCGTCTCGCCTTTTTCGCCACTCAGACGCCATCCTCTCTTTTATTTTCGTAGATTAAACCCTAACTACTCATCTCTCGCACAATTAAAATACATTGCAGACAAGTTCCAGGTGAAAGTAAAATGTTTTCTCTTCTTGTTGTTCTTGCTCTTGCTATGCTCAGGATTGGTTGCGTGCTTCAGTTATTGATAATGGTTATTTTTTTTGAAATTATTTGCATATTATTCCTAATTTGGCTTTCTCAGTTATTGATTGTGTGCTTCAGTTATGGATAATGGTTATTTTTTGAAATTCCTTGCATATTGTTCCTGGCTAGGATTCTCAGTTATTGGTTATGGACCTCAATTACTGGTACTGCTTAGAATTGATTAACGTTTAGCTTCTTGGATCTCAAGCAGTGATTTTCTATGATGATAGAAGTTTTAAATGCTTGCATATTTAGCCATTGGTTGAGATTGATAATATCTAAGAAACGGTTAATACAAACCTTCATTTTTGTGATCGTTACACACGTTTGACATCTTATCTGTGATATAAGATGTTTTTTTTTTCTTTGAATAAATTACCCTGCTTCTAATATCACATGAGTCAGATTTGACACCCATCTGTTTTGTCCATCTTTAACCCCATATCAGAATATGTAATTTTATGTTTGAAGAATTAAGAAGCAAAATTTACTTTCTTTGTGCTTGAATTACAATTTTGCATATTTATTTATTTTTACTAATTTCTTAACTCTAATTTACATATATATTAATTCATTTTCTAAACTTGTAGTCGTGTTTTGAATTATTTAGTACAAATGGTTTTTACATGGTAAAAGAGAAACTAAAATTCATGGATACGTCATATTGTACCAACAAAATGTTATATAATTAATTATCTTATGAGAAATTCAAATGGACCCACCGTATTTAAGAGGCCAAAAAATCGAACTACGATGAAATGAGGAAGAAATTAGAATTATGGAGTAAAATTTAGTAGTTGGAAAAAATGTCAATGTTCAACTGTTTGATTTAATCATAATCAGTGTGTACAGCATGACGCCAGGATCACAAGAGCAACACAAGAGCAACACAAGGGAAGCCAGGAGGAATCCAGCATCCTCCTCCTCCGACTTGGACTTCGTCTCTTACCAAACCCAAACCCAACCCCAACCCAAACCCAAACCCAAACCCAACCCAAACCCAAACCCAAACCCCTCACGAAGGAAGGAAACGCAAGGCAAGAAGCTTCTCTCTCCCTCACTATTCCTCAGCAGTCAGCTGTCAGCACCACAACAAAAGCTTCGACTTGTCTCTCCAAAAGAAAAATAATAATAATAAAAAAAGTTACAGCACATTCAAACTTAAGCGGAAGAGGAAGAGGAGCCATGATCGAGTCCCTCCTTCTAGGATCATGAAATTATACCTCGAGATCCTCGCCGGGCTCCTACCGGGCCTCTTTCTTCTGCTTCTTATTCTCGTCTTCTATCGTTTTTGCTGCCGTTCCCGCCGCCAGCAAATCACGCTCCATCCCACAATCCACCCGGCTCAGACCGGCGATGTGGAAAAAGGTCTGGCTTGGCACGCTAGCCGCGTCAACTCTCATGCTCTCAGCTCCAAATCGAGCCTTAGATTCCACCAATTGTACCATGATGTGGTTGCCCCGGTCGAGCCTCAGGAGGTGATCTCCTTCAGCTGGGGACAGCATCCCGAACTGATCACCGAGGCCACTGAGAACGGCTGGTCCCAGTTCGCATTTAATGACATGCTCTATAGAAGTGGGTCGGGTTCTTGGGAGGCCCCACCAGGATCGTCGGAGCTCATGCAAGCTGTACGGATCAACCCAGCTGATACCAAGGACGGCAACAGTGATTTTTCAAACTTGTTATCAGGTGTTCGGATGCGGTTGCCATTACCCGGTCCAGTTCTAAATGGGCTTCCTTTCCCACAAGAGGCTTATTTCGAGGTGAGTATAATTTACTTGAAACCCCATGAGGTGCACAAGCATAAGTGGTATGTCAGGGCTAGTAAAAGAGCCAAGGATACGGTTGAAGGAGATAGAAGTAGGCTTATAGATAGTGCAAGTACTAGAGTTGATGATGCAATTAAGGCAATTAGAGAGCAAGTAGCAGAGAGAAAGAAAGAGGAAGAAGAAGAGAGAGAAGGCAAACAAAAGGGGCGCAAGAACAGACATGTGGTGATTTCTATGGGATTGAGTGCGGAGGTGCATATGACGAAGCCTGGCTTACCGGGGATGTACCCTGGTTCAATCGGATTTCATTCTGATGGAGCCGTATATCTTGATGGTAAGTACCAATCTGTTGTCTATTATTCTTATTCATGTATGCTTTCCTTTTTTCTTCACTCCTTTATGTGTAAGATAGGTCCGAAAATAGCCAAAGACAGATTTTCTGGCATAGAAATAACTTCCAAAATTGAATAAGAAGATAGAGAATTATTCTTCCATAATTTTACGTCTGTCTTACAATAAATGGGTTCTGGTTTGCAAATTTAACAGTTTGGGCAAAAAAAAAATCATGTACATATTAATTGAGCCTCTCTAATTTACAGGGATGAAATTGGCTATGGAGTCAGATAAGAAGGCATGGACAGATCCTGAAAGGGTTATTGGATGTGGGTTTGAACCGTCAAAGAAAAAAGTTTTCTTCACAATAGACTCAAAAATAGTTCACTCAATCAACTGCAATTCACAAACCTACGCATCACCACTCTTTCCGGTACTAGCCTCTAATACTGACACGATGCTACTAGTCAATTTGGGTCAGGCCAAATTCCAATACAGACCTGCTAATGCGAAACGGACACCGAACCCATGCTTCCTCAGACCAAACACTTACGACAGTGATACTAGCAATACGGGTTTCGGGTATGATGATGATAGTGCAGATCTGTTTTCAGTCGGTCGGGCTGACTCATGTTGGTCAAGAATGGATTCAATTAAGAAAAGTGGCCCCCTTTTGAATGATGTTGTTACCACACCACCAGATTTCGACCATGATGATTCCGACTTCTTTGAGATACCATTGAAGGATAGCTAGAGTAGAACCATACATCAATCACAAGGGTATATGATAACAAGACATTACTGTGTTTCATTAATTGCAAAAACACTTTCATTATGGTCTTTAAAGCTGCAGAAAGAAATTCATCCCGGTTTGGGGTGTGGGTGCTGGGAGCTGGGCAGAAATAAAATTTGAAATAAGCCAGCCAATTTTTAATAGATTAAAAAATGTCACGGTAGTTAGGGAATTAGGGCGGGGGATTTTTTAGTTTTGAAAAAGTTATGCAGCTTCTTTTTTGAATTGAAGTTCACAGAATAGAGAAAATATAAGAGGAATAAAATGTTGGTAGTCATTGTAGCTTGTAAATATAGAGGATGAAGATTCATGAGTCTTCATAACATTTTTTTTCTTTTGTGTTACCTTCCATTATATAGATTTGCAAAATAATTGAAGTGTACACAAGATGGCTGATTTAGCGGCTGTTGTTTTATACTCTCTTCTTTCTATTATTGTATCATGTACAACTGTAATAAAATTG
>CAXKVV010001132.1:0-34704 GCA_964058805.1 Schoenoplectus triqueter | reverse complement strand
AAATCAATGAAACATTGACCGAAAGGTCCGCCAGGCCGATGTCCGATCCCTTTCTGATGAAACTAGTGTTGTTATTTGATTTTCGCTCGATAAAATAGTTCTCAAATAAATAATTAAAAATATAATTTTTAATATATTCAATGAAAATTTCACATTAAGAAAATTTTGAACATATATAGTTTTAAATACTAAATATGTGTATAATAATAATACAAAAAAAAATGAATCATGTTAAGAGTTAATTTTCACCACGAGTAAATCACATCCATCTATTTTAAATGAGAAGAAAAAAATAGATATGAACAATTAGATTTAAGTAGATGAAAAGATTTAAACAAAATCAATGATAAAAAAGAATCATGATGTGGTCTGCTTAAAAAACTTGAAAACTCAACCATGTTTATGTATTAAGAATTGTAAATAAGTCTTTATTGGAATTTTGGTGGTGAAAAATATTCTTTTAGGTGGGGATCCATTTGCAAATAATTTTTTTGCCATCATTGTCGATTATTTTTTATACCAACAGGTAAATTTGTATATGAATTTATATTTATGGGACTGCATTTCTAATTATCAAATTTTAGTGTGATTAGTGAATTATTGTTTAGATTGAGATTCATTCACAACTAATTTTTTTATACAACATGTCATTGTATAAAGAAAATTTAGAATTGTTGTTTTTCTTTTCTTCGGTTCACTAGCACATAAATGAGAATTTGTGCCAGACTTTTTATGGATATCTGTATTAGATTTTGTATTGAATTTTTTATTCGGCACAGAATCTTCTAACACTAATTATAATACTAATCTAAGGAGGAAAAACAATAATAATTACAACAAGTAGTTATATGTTTAGGAAAAAATAGACACTAATTGTAGAAATTACTGACGGATTTTTGTTAAAAGTTCGGCAATTCATATTTAGTGTAGTTTTATTAATAAAAATTTTATACTAATTCAAATTTAATGTTAATTTTTTAATAAAAATATTACACTAATTGTTAAATACCATTTTTAAAAAAATTGTCACATTTCTAATAAAAAAATGTGTATTCAATAATAATTGTAGTTTGGAAAGCACAAGAAAAGAAATTATGAAATATTATATATAACATTAATCAATATTACATTACAATTGTACACAAAATACAAACCAAAAACAACTAAAAATAACTAATTCAAAAAATATAACATAAATACTACAAATATAACTATATACGATGAGAATGAACTAGAATATATAATTTCTTATAACTTTGAAGAATTTTTTTTAACAAATTAATGAAAAAATGGATTCTCAAAACTTCAAACGGAGTTCTAAGTTTTCATACGATTTTTTTTGCCTCCATGGCACAAATATCTTCTATATGTTTATATAATTATCTTAGCGACATTGTTCCTCGATAGGGTCTCCGAACCAAACTCGACCCAACCTAATATAATTCAAACATAAATGGATCGAGTATGAATTTAACTTTTTTGATCCGAATTAGATCGGGTCGGGTTTGGGTCAACTCGACCAGACCCGATTAATTATATTTTTGAAGAATTTTTGTGATTTAGTAATAATTAAAGCATAAATATACACTAATTAAGATTAATTATAAATTAATTAATTTTTAATTACTTAAAATTATATAAAAATAATTAATTATTTTATACATGTCAAATCGACTCGTGAACCGGTCGGGTCGTTATGAGTCAAGATTTTTTGGTCCGAATTTAAACGGATCATTTCGGGTCGGGTCAAGAAAAATAATAAAATAATATGACCCAAATCCGACCCAACCCGACCATTGGCACCCCTGTTCCTCCATGACACAAATTTTGTATTAAAAATAAACCTAAATGCATTAAAATCACAATTAGAACTTGTTGTATGAGTTTATCAAGCTATTATGGAATGTCTTTTATGGGTTTATGTTATTATCCTTACTTAGATTGAATATTCTTCTATGACATGAATTTCACACAAAATGAACTCAATACATTAAAACCACACTTCAAAGAAAGTTTGGATTATTTTTATCCATTTCAAACTAATTTTAATATTGAAAATCATTCAAATTCACAAAGTTGCTTCGAAAAAAATATATCTTCTATAGGTTTATATATTTATCCCTACAATATCAATCTTCTACAACACGAATTTTATATAAAAATACACTCAAATTCATTAAAATCACATTTAAAATAAGTTATTTGAATTTTTGTGTTATATCGATACATAAGATCTTCAAAATTCACAAAGTTGCTTCAAATAATATTTTCTATAAAATTTTATAATTATCTTTATAATATCAAACTTCTATAACATAAATTGCTCACAAAAACTATAATACATTAAATCACATCTAAAAATTAAAATAAGTTATTTGAATTTTTGGTCACTTTCAATCTCATTTCTCCAAATAAAATCTCTAAAATTCACATAAACTTTATATTTTTTGATGCACATACATATGATGTATCAATTTCTCTTCATTGTACTAAGAGCATATGCAATGCTAACTGTTATCTAAAGTCTAGTAGTAACTACCACGTCAATTATTAATTAAGTATTTTTGAAACTTGCCTAATGGTAATTATGTAAACTCCAATTTTTGCTCTTGTGCCAAAACTAATTTCAGCAAAAATTAAAAAAAAATCCATCCTGCCAAATGGTAATTATATTAATTTAGACGGTCTCTAAATAATACTGAATTAGAAATTAGAAATGTCATATATAATTCAGACAATTAATTAGACAAGCATTGAAGATGCATCATGCACTAGTACTTTATACAAATGTTTACTATATCATTGAAATGAAAAATTGTAGAGGTGAACGTTGATATCTGCTCACAATCACATCCGGCTTAAAGGTTACCAACGATCTAGTATTTGCCATAAATAATGATGTCTGGTCGGAATCCATCCGCCTTAAAATAGATATATATATATATATATATATATATATATATATGTTTATCCTGATCACGAAGCTCTTTCAAGTTATATCAAATTATCAGTGGGTTACATTTTGGGCAAAGGTCCCATTTGCTTTTCGAAGAATGGAGACATATCTCCCAATTACTGATTATTTGATTTGATCAGTATCTGTACCACCAACTAAACGTCACAAACTCAACAAGACATCATAAAACTCCTCCTTAAGCTTAGCCCCCTCTCTGCACTTGTCAATTCTTAAACCTTCCCACCAAAACCCTGATCCTTCCTTTCCCTTCTCTTCCCTTGCCATGGGTTCATCGCAGTTTCATGTTGCAGTGGCGGCATTTCCATATGGCACACACTCAGCACCTCTCTTGTCCCTCACGACTGCCCTCGCTTCTCTGACCCCTTCCTCTCATTTCTCCTTCCTCAGCACCGATCGCTCACTCGCCTCTCTTCCCCGTCCGCTCCTCCCAAACATATCTTTTGTCCCCATTTCTGATGGTTTGAGCGACCACTCTGTACCATCAAGCATTCAGGTGCAAATTGGCCTGTTCATCAAGTCATTTAAGGATAATTTGAGAGATGGCTTGAAGGCAGCAGACATTGCGGCGAATTGTACGGCAAGTTGTGTGATCAGTGATGCGTTTCTCTGGATCTCCAGTGATGTGGCAAGGGAGAAGGGTTTGAAATGGGTCCCTGTCTGGACCGGTGGGCCCCAGGCTCTGTCGGCGCACCTGCACACTGATCTGATAAGGGAAATTGTCGGAGTTGGGTATGAAGGTACCTGATTTTTACTTTCAACTAATTGTCAATTTTCATTTCTAAGCAATATCTTATTATTTATTTGTACTTTTGGAGAATTGCTTCTGCATTTAATATTCTTTTAGATAAAAGAAATGGCATTTAGTGTTACCTTGTTATATTTTCGACATATATACTTGCTTCTGTAAGCATAATTTGATAACTAATAATTATAAGATAATTGCTCCAATATACCAGTTTTTATGTTCTGAAGATTCACTATAATTATCGAGGTTCGCCTCTGCATTGTAACCTATGCAGGATATGTATTGGGCTCTGAAAATAGAGTTGCTAATGTTAGGCCAACTTGTCCTAGAGAAAATTTATGCAAATCACGTTGGATCAATTATTACTAATCATGATCAATTTTGCAGTTGTGTTGACCTCATTCTTTGATTATAAGTTAATATACACAGCACTTTGTGTAGCCAGTTGTGTTGTTTTCCCCAAATTCAACTTGATACTTATAGTAAACACTAAACAAGGAAGAGTTCCCTTGGGCTTGGGAATCTCTGTCTTGACTAAGTTTACTTTATTGGGTTTAGATGCGAACTGAGCTGTACCTTTTACAATTACTGCATGCCTTTGGAATTGAATTAAGCATCTGCTTCTTTACATGCACTAAGATTATCTTTTTAAGTGCACATTGCATCAATTAATACACCAATTGTATCTTAGAAGATTAGGCGCGGTGAAGTACCTACCTAACTTCCAAAATTCAAGCCACTTCTTCAAATTTCAAGAAGAATATATTATGAAATACTTTTTATATTTAATACAAACAATGAAATTGTCAAGCTGTTGAGTCTGATCCGACCCTTCTGTTTGTTTCACTCAGCCGTTAGATCCTATGGGGACAAGAAGATTGACTTTGTTCCAGGCCTTTCTGATCACCGTGCATGTGATCTTCCAGATGACATCGTTGGTGAGAATATCAACTCCCCCTTCTCCATCATGCTTCATCAAATGTCTCGTCGCCTCCCTGACTCAGATGCCGTCGTGCTAAACACAATCCAAGGACTTGATCTGACTGTTGAATCCTATTTTACACAAAAGTTCACGAACTATTTCCTGGCAGGTCCCTTCCACCTCCTAAATTCATCCGAAACTGAGCCACCAAGCGACCCCTATGGTTGCCTCTCTTGGCTTGACCAACATGAACTGGCCACTGTCGTTTATATCAGCTTAGGCACAATTGTAACTATTCCGCCATCAGAGCTTACCGCACTTGCCAATGGCTTGGAAGCAAGCGGTATGCCATTCATCTGGTCGCTAAAAGAAAATGCACGGTCTCTCCTTCCACCGGGATTTATAGATAGGACCAGGGAGACAGGAAAAGGGAAAGTTGTTCCATGGGCCCCGCAGAAAAGTGTGCTAGGGCATAAAGCCGTGGGTGCATTTGTTTGTCATTGCGGGTGGAATTCGGTGATGGAGAGCATAGCTGCAGGAGTTCCAATCCTTTGTAGACCATTCTTCGGTGATCAGATGGTGACTGCGAGAGCAATCTCACATGTTTGGAAGTTTGGAATTGCACTGGATGGTGGAATTTTCACAGAGGAAGGTGTGATTAATGCATTGGAGGCCGTGCTTAAAGGAGAAGAGGGGAGGAAGATGAGAGAAATGGCGCAGGAGCTTGAGGACATGGCGAAGACTGCGTTATCAGAACAAGGAAGCTCGAGGGAAAATCTGAAGAGGTTGATGAAGATTGTATGTGGATGTTAAATCGTTTATGTATGGTTAATGTTGAGTTTTAAGTTCAGAGATTCGTTGGCATGGCTACGTGTTGACATTAATTTAAAATTGTTGAGCTCTAGTTTGACTGAATGTATAATTAGTAAGCTTCATAGTAAAATTAACGTTTAGTTAGTTTTAGATGAGTAGGTTTGATTGAGTCCAAATTAATGGAACTCTGATTTGATAATATTGCCATGGTTACAAAATTTGGGTCGATCTTTTGCTGTCAGTACTCCCCACCAATCTTATTCTTATATGAGGGATTCTAAAAGGACTATTACGCCATGCCTTTAGTTTGGCACTATGTAATGTTGGTTGCTGAAAAGAGATAGATATTGAACTGTCTGGTTTGAATCTCACGGTCCCCATATATAACCTGTATCCATTAGTTAGTGGTATATATACTCATCCTTGGTACTGAGAAACATGAATTATATCCACCTATTAATGTGGTATAGCTCATTTACTGAGCTCTTATTTTCTGTGATTTTTTGTTGCACTTTCTGATTTGTTCTGCTATAATTAAAGGAATATAAGTGTTCAAATTGTTACAGAATAAATCTCGGGAGACAAATTAAGGTATACTTTTAATGACCGTCAATGAAATTTAACAATTTAATATTTTTTTCTCATATGGTGTCAGTCCACAATTAATCTGTCAAATGAAAAAAAAAAAACATGCGTGATTGTTACTCCAGAAATGCACCGGGTAACAAAATAATTGGAGATCATATTACAACAAATCTCACATGCATCATGCACAGCATGGTTAAATAAATGATGGCCTTTGCGACCGTGCCACGTCCCGAACAATCGAACAAATCGATCGGACCCATTTATCATTTAATATTATATAATTCATTTATTGTTCTGTGATTTACGCAATCAATGAACCCACTGCCATCGTCGCCTTCCTCTCCGATCTCGCGCATCCGACCGAAGAAACTGAGACAATCCCATTTCCAAGTTAACGCATAACCTAATCCCAAATAAACCGGGAGCTCTCTCTACCTCTACCTCTACCTCTCTGCCTCTACCTCAGTGACAGCACTCAACAACGATGTCTCGCGAGTCGGTGGTCCCCACCGCTCTTATCCGCCAGCTCCAGATCTCTCTTCGAGAGAGCTTCTCCCTCCCCTCCAGTGATCCCGCGGTACTTCCGTTCCCTTCCATCCGGGATGCAATTGCCTGTCTCGACCCCTCTCTGGATCCCTCGGCCCTCTGTGGCCGGTGTGGTGGGGGCCTTTTGTGTGGCGAAGTGTCTCGTTTGTGTGTGTACTGTGGCGAGGGGTTCAATGGAGGAGAAGCTGCTCCACGTGAGATCTCCTTTGTTGCTACCACTGCGTACAAGTTGTTGCTCGAGTTCCTCGGCTTGGATGGATCTGTGAGTGAAAAGTTTGTTTCCTTGCTCAGAGAATTGTTATTGAAGTCATGAAGTTTGTTTCCATCTTCCCAAAATGAATTGGGCCTGGTTTGAATTTGTTTGAAATGTGAGCTGTTAGTGAATTCTAGCTGCTGAATTGTGGAGACTTTAGGTTATCTTTGCTGATCATGATACAAGGCGCATTTTTTTTTAATCTGAAAGTTTCAAATCTTTTTAAAATGCAATGTAATTCTTGGTATTTGTTCCATAGCTAGAGATTTGTTAACAGATCACAGTTGCTTATCCATTATTTTGCAGGTAAAAAAGAATAAGATCCTAAAAGCTAGTTTATGGAAAGTGTGAAGAGTAGATCTTTTGTATATTAAATATTTGATAGATAAGTACACCATTATACATATCTATCAACTCCCCCCTCCTCTAGTCTGTAACTCTTTTTCTTTTTAATAAAAGACTAAAGTAGGCAAAGCCTAAAGCCTACTTACTTCACAGGAAAAAAAGAAAAGAAAAAAACATTTACGTTCCTATGGCAAAACTGAATGAAAAATGGTTCTTTTTGTCTCTTCACTTGAGGCATTTTCTAATTCAAGATAGCATCATGGTAGTAGAAAGGACAAGCTAATTGGATATGCGCGGAAGTTTTAATATACTATTGTAAAATTCTAGTTAGCTTAGGTCACATATTGGCTATTTTTGGATTCTGAACGACCACTTTTTGAGTAGTACATAACTCATCAAATTGCACAAGCCACGAAGTACATCTTGTGGTAGCCATATGTCAATTTGCAAAATGTATTGTTTGTATGTCATAGTTCTGGTAACAACAAGAATTCATTTTTCAAGTCATAATATGTTCATTTGAGATGGCTTAGTGTGATTATTAGCTACGTGGAACTACTGTACAATTACTTTGTGGAACTTACAAGGACTCATATGCAACTAGAAATCTCACATGGGATCCTTGATTGAACCAAAAAAATGTAATTCTGTCTTTTTTGTTGAAAAAACTTCTTTTTTTCTCATGCAGGAAGCTGTTAACTTGGATCCTGATTCGGCAGAACCCAACAAAGAGCGGGACCCATCTAAGGTGGTCATGATATTATCTGACCTTCTAGAATTAAAACTTGCATTCTCTCCAATAAAAGCATATGCTTCCGATATCGAAACCGGGACAAAAAGCGAATCAGGTCCTGCAACATATGACCTCAATCTCTCAGGAATTGACCTCGATGCAATTTTTAAGGAATCCAAGAAAGAGACACTTCAAATTAAAGATACTAAACATACCCGATATCAAGTACCTTCTGCAAATCAAGCAACTGTATCGAGTTCTTTTACTAAGTGGGAACCAGATTTTGGGTCTCAGCCAGTTAATCCTTCCATACCTGTCCAAATTAGTGTACCTGCTTCAGAAAATTTGTCAAAGACCAACCAGGAAAAGGAGATTTCTGAAACTGAAACTCAAGCTGATGAGGAATCCGATGAATGGCAAGATTTTACTGGTTCAAGGGCCTCTCAAAACATGTCTACTTTGGTAGAAAAAGCCGGATCTATCATAGAGAGCAGAGAACCAGTAAAGCATGAAGATGATACATTATTTGATTCCAAAGATGTCTCCAGCTCAGGCTTAGATCAAAGCAGGTTATCTGACCTGGAAGATGTCACTAAAACCAGTCAAGAAAATAATTTGCCAATGGAGAACAGAGAGTCATTGAATGTTGACGAGGTAGACATGTCTGATGGTTGGAAAGCTTTCACCAGCTCAGCTGGAGGTGAAGAGGAGTTATCAGGAGCAGGAGTTAATCCTGAATTGGGATTACCAGAACAGGTACTTGTAAACAAATTACAACCATTGAATCATGAAGATGATTTGTTTGATAATTGGAAGAATTTTACTGGACCAGGTGTAGCTCAAAGCGGGCTCCCAGTTCATGAAGAAAAAGCTGCACCCACTTCAGGTGACTTATTTACAATTAACATGGAAAAAGAAGCAGCCCCTAACGAGAGGTCACATGGTGATGTAGATGAGCCCTTTGATGAATGGAATGATTTTGCTGGATCAGGTTTAGGTCAAAGCGGGTCCTTTGACCTGGAAGAAAAATCCAAAACCACCTTTTGGGACCCTCTGAATACAAAAAAATTAGAAGAACCCAGGAATATGGAAATATTTAGCGCAGATGGTGGTGAACCTTTTGACAACTGGAAGCATTTTATGGTGTCAGGAGTATCGCATGTAGAATACTTGGGTCCAGAAGAGAAAACCCAACCAAGTTCATGATGAATTAACTGTGAATGAAATTGGACCATCTGATAGAGCAGAGGCATTGCACAGCAAATTCGATGATTTTTTTGACGATTGGAAAGATTTGCCTGATTCAAGTGCAATTCAGGCCAGGTTGCCTGATGACGGAAGAAAAGCTGAACCTATATCAGATGAACCAAAAACAGGAAGCATCACAGAACCACCTTCTGTTAATACAAATGCAGAGGATGACGATTCCTTTGATGATTGGAAAGATTTTACCAGTTCTAGTACAGTTGAAAAAAGTGGGTTACCAGATGCAGGAGAGAAACATGAACCTACTGATGGAAATTCTTCTGACATTTTTAATGGGTGGCCTATTGGTGGTGCTGGGTCAAAGCAAGCTAGTGGTAGTATCGATCTGTGGTCTGATGGTGTCAGTGAAATAACGAATAGTGTATCTGATATTGAAAATACCCACTTATCTGAGGGTTTGCTGGATTTTGTGCTCCCAAGTCAAGTAAATGGAATGGTTTCAATTCAAGGGGCTAAAATTGAAAATAATGGCAAAGATTCAACTGACAATTGGTTGGATTTTGCTGCAGTTACTGGTCCAACAGAAACTAGATCTGGAAGTTCAGATATTGAAAAGAAAGTTCCTGATGACTTATTTGATGATTGGCAATACTTCACAGGCCCCAACAAATCACACCCAAGATCTAATCTAACTGAAAATAATTTCAAAGTTGGTGAACAAAGGGATGAGGATTTATCTGAGGATTGGTTAGATTTTACCAGATCGAGTGAATTAAGGGGGATCCTGAACATAAGTCTAAGAATGATGGTACGTCAAATGGCTAGTCCAATTTCACTTATATGAATAATGTGAAGGGATCTGAGAGTAAGAGCTTGTCAGACGATTGGCAAAATTTTACAAGTACTAATAATGTATCTGCATCAGTAGCATACAATGCTCAAGATATTGATTTCAGCAATTTCATTCAGTCAAGTTCTTCTGCAGCCCCAACGGACTGTGTGAATTTTGAACGGTAAAAGATAAGAAAAGATAATGGTTGTCTGCGATCTTCATACTGTCCCATCTGGCATATATACCACTACTGAAACTTAGGAAAACAAATTAGCGTTAAATGAATGCAATGTCTGTTTCTGTTTGAATCTTTTCTATCACAGTTACTAGCATAGAGAACAGTAGAATTTGCTTTTATTTGGAATTGCCGCCCAATACAGATAACAACCTTAAATAACCAGCCAATGGGAAATAGCGAATACAAGGTGGTATTGGAACATACAGACATGGTCTGAACAATGAACAAATGTTGGTGTATAATATTTACCATTGATATTTGCTTTTATCTTGAATCTTTATTTCTCAAATTCTAATTATAACTTTTTCCATCTTCTAATGCAGTTCAACAACTGGCAATAACATATTGAATTAAAAACCGAAAATGCAAGCAATATTCAGTTCTTCTTATCTCAAATGAGTGACCTATCTTTTATGCTAAAGGATGAACTTTCAATTCCAGACGAGCTTGACTCCAAGTAATCTTGTGAAATTGGTGTTCTGTCAAGCTGAATACAACAACAACAGAGCCTTTAATCTCAAATAAATTGGGATAGGCTAGAAATGAACCCAATCAAAAAATCACCAAAATCATAGATCTTCTATTGAAGTTGAATCATTTTTTTAATTTTAACTTTTTTGACGTCCCTATGAAACTGGTTTTAGAAGTTATTGTTCTTCTATCTTCTCTTGTACATTTTAGGTTTTAGAAGTGCATATTCATCTTTTTGACAATTGAACAGCATGTGGTTTTTTACATGCTTTATATCTTTTTTCTTAGTTCTCGAAAGAGGGTTTTTAATTTTGATTAGATGCTTGTAATATTGCTTTCGAAAATGTAACAGTGATATAGGTTGAACACTTTTTGCAGATGCTTTCTCTTTCTTATTGGAATAACTTGGGAATGCAGTTTATTGAAATTGCCTGATCAAGCGCTGTGATGCGGTATGCATGGAAAAAACCTTCTGCTAATTTACGCTGAAGTCAAAACAGAAGTATCCCTAGAAAAGCTGTTTCAGAAAAAATACGCAGAGGATCCCAATCTTATTCTTGGCTGATACGACTGAGACATGAATTACTGGCTTTGGATGGTTTGATATCTCCGGTTGCCATTCATCATTTTCCTTGTCTACTTTTGCCTTTTTTCTGAATAATTTCCTATATTTCATTTTATTTTATTTTATTGTCTAGTTTTAATTTTGCTCTCTTTACAGAATTGGATGGAAAAAGGATACAATGAGAAACTATAACTGTAAATATAGAGAAGAAAAGAATGGGTTGCACAAGCAAGAAAGGAGGAATTAATGAAAGAACTGGGTAATGCAAAAATTATTGCAACTGATTATCGGTTGTGCTTTAATTAAGTAGCTTCACTAACGTAAAATAATATTGGTCTATTGGATCAAATAGACCGATGGGCAGAAGTAACTGTACATGATATAGAGAAGAAAAGAATGTACTGCCACCGCCCACCAGTAAGAAATGAGGGATTGATAAAAGAGTAATCAGTAATAAATAAATAATAAAAAAATACTGTAGTTGACTATCGGTTATGCTTTATAATTAAGTAGAGAAGTAATGTACTTCAGAGTTCAGATAGATGTGTACATTTCAACAGCATGAGCTAATTAAAGAGGTTGAAGCTTGAAAGTAGTTGCAGTTCAACTGCTTGCTTGGATCTTACCAGCATGAGTTAAGAGATTTCTTCATGAATGCGAGCTCTTCAGTAAGGTTCCTTTGGCATCATCAAAAAGTATATGAATAGCACTGTTATTTTGATAAACGAATTTGTTCAAACGAGAAATAAATTAAAGAAAAGAGTACGGAAGAGCACTAAATCAGTATTACAAATTATAGGTAGAATACTTATTCAGTTACTGTAAAATAGCAATTTTATTATTATTATATTATTATTATTATTATTATTATTATTATTATTATTATTATATCATCATTATTTTTTTTATTATATTATGATTATGATGAGAATTTTGATTATTATTATATTATCATCATTGTTATTATTAATTATAATATGATTATTATTTCTATTTTTTTTATTAGTATATTATTATTAAATTATCACGTTATTATATTATCTTATTATTCATATTGTTATTATTTTTTTTATTATTAAAAAATATTTTATTTTATTTTATTATTACACTATCAACATTGTTCTTATTATCTTAATCCTAGAATATTGGATTCGCTTTTCATCTTAGAAAAAAATTATTCATATGAAAGGATATTCAGAAAATGAAAATATTTTTTATTTAGTAAAAAATATAAGTAGATTTTAAAATAGTCTCAAATATATACTGAACAAGTTCGATCGTGCTCCAAAAATATTGCAAGCCGGGCCAACATTTTGCCAATCCAGTTAGCTCCCAAATGCAAGTGTGCAATGCGTAACGGGGACAACGTGGCAGTAGCTCCCAAGCAGTCTTTTTAGTTAGTCTTTCTCAATAGCAGCTTTCAAAGCATCTGCTACTTCCAGCGCCCTTAGTTACTAATTATTAATATTTTATATTTTTTATATTATTATTTATTCTTATTCTTATTATCGATATTTTATTTTATTAATATATTACCATCATTGTTCCTATTATCATTATTTTATTTTCATTATCATCATCATCATCATCATCATTATTATTAAATCATAATTATTATTATTTTTACTAATCTGATTAATAACTGTCAAATGATATTTTTATTCTTCTGAATAATTAAAAATATTATTGTACTATTATTCTGCCAAAATGACATTAGTTTTATTATTATCCGAATTACACTCTTTTATCGCTATTCCTTAATGTGCCAAACGAACCTAAAATTTATATGATAATTTTAAACATTGGTCATCATGAGTATCTGCATCTCACTGTCAAATTAATTATCAAATTTTATTTGATTATCATTTGAATTTCAGGGATACAGAGAGCAGATAAAATTAGATAATTATTTAAATTTAATAATCCATTTGACAAACTACATCAGCGGAGCAGCAAAAAATTAATTACGTCAATATCATTTTAATAATTTCTTATATTTAGGGATGTCAATCTTAAAATATATTGTCAATGTCATGATGTGGTATAAAATTTTAATTTTGACAATCAATACCAATACTAGTAGGTAGCAAAATTACAATCAGCTTGCTCCCAGAAAAATCAGAATTGGACGACATAAGTAGGAGTTTGAGCGACTTGAACTAAAACCGAAACTTCTTGAATCTTAAAATCTTATGAGAGGAGATTTTTGTTCAGAATTATGTCAAGGCAAAAAAGGTCAGTCATAAAAATCCTTTGTACAGATGCAAACATATGGAATCGTCAAGTACAATTCACAACGAACCAACCAAAAAAAAAAAAAAACTTGATATATATAGTCATAGAAATCACAAAGGAAAAAGAAAATTTCACGTTGCGGAATTTTCAAATTTTGCACTTCTCCGGAGTCAACTAGACGCTCGTCACTCACTCTGTTTCGTACTTACCAGTCGGAAATCTTATTCCTTTTTCTATATCCCCGATTAATAATAGCAGCGGGGTCGATGACTGGATCGACCAGTTTCTTGATGGGCCAGCCGGGTGGGGCCAGTGGCACCAGGCGATGATGCGACTCAGGCTGTGGGGTTCCACTACGCAGGGGCAGATTGAGAGGACTAGCTTGTGGGATGATTCTGGTCACCGGTGTTGAAGAAGAAAGAGAAAGAGAAAGAGAAAGAGATAAAAGTACTTCAATTTGGAGCCCACCTGCAGTGGAGGAGAGGACGTGGACTGTGAAATTCAAAGCAGCTGAGCAAGGCCGATTTCTCAAGCATTTAATAATCATAGTTAACGGCTTGTTTGGGAGGTAAACCTCGTTTTTCCTCACAACGGAGCAATGCATTAATTAATTTTTGTAGTTTCTTTTTAAGGGCAGGCAAATAGCCTACTTAATTTTCATTAACTAAATTTTTGTAGTTAATTACACCTGAACAGTAACTTTTACCTGATACTTGTATCTGTTACAGATTTGATATGAACCTCGTCCCCAATTAAAAACTTAAAATCATACCAAAACTAAACTTAGTCCAAAAAAGCTGCGGTTTGATAAGTCATTATCAGATTTTTGATCTCACTGGTAATAGAAATAAAGAACCAGCTAATCAGATAAGTATATAAATTTTAATTTACTTCTGTAAAATTCTATCCCTTTTCTGCGACTTATTATGTATTATCTAAAAAACCAAACAAAATAATTAGCGTAGGTCACAAATGGCTATATTTTTATGTTGTCCTAGTAAATATTGAGATTCTGAACAGCTACTTTCTGCAAGTGCAACTTGTGGTAACCATGTGGCAATTGGCAAAAATTGAACCATGTTTCGATTACCCATCATATATTCTATTGGCACATGTACCTGATGTTGGTTCATGTACAGTATGTCATAGTTGTGGTTTTTACAACAGGAATTCGTTTTTGTTTTTGAAGTCTTAATATGTTCAAGGATTATTAGCTACAGTGCTATTATTGTATCAAATTATTGTACAATTACTTTTAGGAACTTATAAAGGACTAATATGCAAATAGGAATCTTAAATAAGAAACGTGATTGAAGAGGGAAATGAAATTCTTAGCCTCATTCTATAAAGAACTTATTTCTCATGCAGGAGGCTGTTACTTTAGATCCTGATTTGGCAGAACCAAACAAAGAGTGAAACCCATCTAAAGCTGGCATGATATTATCTTGCCTTCTGGACTTAAAACTTGTACCTATCCAATTAAAACAGATGCTACCGATATCATAACTGGGACAAATAAGTTGGGGTAGGCTAGAAATGAAATTCAATCCGAAAATATAGATATCAGAGATCTTAAATATCAAAACATATGAAGCATAACCAATATCCGGTGCCTCCTGGAATCCAAACAACTGTAATGAGTTCTTGAGTCATAAAAATGTTACACTAGAATACTTATATTTGCCATTTTTGTGTGCGATTTCATTTCCTGGTACCAGTATCATGTACTGCAAATATAATAATGTTGCAGTAGGGCAATTATATTTGGCATTTTTGTGTGCAATCTTAGATCCTGGTACTCTAATCTTTGTTCATGATCTTTATCCAGGCATATGAATCATGATCACTCGTTGTTGCTCTCATAGAAATGGAAGTGCTTGGTCAAAAGCGATGCTTCAAATTCCTGGTCAACCTTAGATATACATTATTTAACTAATGCAGTATAAGAAAAGTCAAGAAAAGCAAGGACATCTGTCTCAATCAACCATCGGGAGGCCAAAGAAACGGACGGCGACGAGATGACTGAACGTGACAGATTGCTCAGCGAGTTGGACTCGTCGTTCAAGACAATCATCACACTGGTCAATCAAGCTTTCAGCGTTTCAACGTCTAGTGTGGTGGAGCCCGGAAAAACAAGAAACAACAATCAAGAACCGGGCGTATGCAAGAAATGGATAGAAAACTTTCGCTCTCTTGCGGGACTCCGAACGGACTGCAACAAATTATCCGATACGAAACAAATCGCATCTCCCATCTCTATCCCTTCGTTAACAACTAAACCTAAATCTTTGAATCTTTCGCCCAACCCTATACCTAAACCTCAGATCCCTCCGCCAAAACCTCCGATCCAAAAACTAAACCAAATCAGAGAAAACAGAAGAAAAGGGATTGTTACATGCTATAGATGTGGCGAAAGAAATCACAGAGCTACAGAATGTCGTAATGCCTTAGTTTGCTTTGCTTGTGGGAGATTAGGTCATCGCTCCAACACCTGTCGAGCCATTACCCTCAATCAAAGTCACAATACCGTACCAAAACCTTCGCCTAACCAACCTATTTCAACACAGTTAGTTCACTCAACAATTTCTCCTCTTCAATATTCCTCAACTTTCCACAAGAATCAATCTTTGAGAATGGAACAGATCAAAGAAGCTAATGAATATCCAATGATTCGATTCTTCAATAATCCGGCCAATGTATCACTACAAATCACTCTTAACAATAGTGTGGTCATCACAGATGAGCATCAGATGGGACCGCTCTATATCCAAGCTCACCTCTCACAACGATTTCCTATACCAGGTTTTCAATGGATAGTTAGAGCCATTCACAATAACCAATACCTCCTAGACCCTCCAAACCAGCAATGGAAAACAACAACCTTAGAATTTCGATCTCTGATATTAGGAGGTATCAGATTCCCCATAGAAGCTTACAATAAGGAGAAGCATGATAACGCTGGTCAACCTCCCTTACCAGTATGGGTAAAGATAACAGGTCTTCCTTATCGCTTTTTCAAAAAATATGAGTTTGAACGTATAGCAGATGATTTAAGTGGTAGTATTTTACTGGATGTTGATCCTAGAAACAGTAATCACCATGATTTCTCCTTTTTAAGAATCAAGATAGGAATAGCTGACATAGAGGTTATACCACCATTTAGAAAACTTAAATTTACTGAAGGAGATAGCTCAGTTAGCTTTCATACCCTTTATTATAACCTTGATCATGAAGCTAATATGCTCATGGAAGATTCACTAAACCAAGACCCTAGACAGACTAAAGTGAAAGCTTTCTGGCAGAAAAAAGTTAATGGAGAAAATAATATAAGACCTAATCTTAACTCTGGAACTGACAAGATAGATTCTAGTAATAAGCAGGAGGAACAACCAACATCAAACCAGGGCAGACAGACCACCAAAGCCTTAGAAACCCAACAAAGCCCCAAATTTCCAAAGGCATCAACAATCATACCAGATCATGAGACCATAGAAATGGAAGAAATTCCATACACTGAAGAAGCTATCCCTCCAATAAATACAAGTCAGACAGAATCTTCTCCCACAAACCTAGCCCTAATTCCTTTTTCTCAATCCCCCTTACTTCCACATGACCAAGTAATCTCACCACAACCTATTAATGAAGTGGAGGAAGAAGCTGATCAGGAAATATTGGAGATAACACCTTTGGATCAAATCAAGCCTCCAATAGTCACTGATCAAGTTAGACAGAGTGCAAGGATTAAGGAGAAGCTTCCAATTCAATACATCACAGGTACACCTGTCCCAGCACCAATTCAGAACAGGATTCCTCTACTGAGAGCAGGTATAGACTCACTTATATGTGACTTTCCTTATGCCCAATTTACAGATGATGAAATAGTGACATTATTTACTAGATGTGGATTTTCATTAGGTACTAGTGATAACATTAGACTTAAAGTAGTACAACATTTTAGAACCTTAACAAAACAACAATTATCTTATGTATTGAATGGAATCTTAGATAGATTAAATAATAAACATAATATAGATAATATAGATTTAAGTATAGAGGTTTTACCTTTGTGTTCCATTATTAATACATGAATATACTAAGTTGGAATGTCAGAGGATTAGGTACATCAAAAAGAAGAAGATTAGTTAAGGAAATAATATATACACATCATATAGACATTGTAAGTATTCAAGAGACAAAAAAGGCAGAGTTTAAGGATAGAACATTAAGTAATTTGAGTAATATTTTAACTAAATGGGTTATTTTACCAGCTGATGGTAATTCAGGAGGAATATTGGTAGGTATTAATGAAAGTAAAATAGAATTAATACAATCATGGATTTTTAATTATTCAATTACAATCTTATTTAAACAAAGAAACACTGGTTTTATTTGGATGTTTACATCAGTCTATGGTCCTACAATACTTAGACTTAGAAATAGTTTTTGGAGAGAATTATATAATACTAGATCACTATCAGATGTAGCTTGGCTCATAGGAGGAGACTTTAATGTGGTAAGATATAGATCAGAAAGAAAAGGAAGATCTTTTAATCATTCTATTAGTTCCAAGTTTAACAATTTTATAAATAATAATCAGCTAATAGATCTTAAAAGTAATGATAGGTTATATACTTGGTCAAATTTAAGAAAGCACCCCTCTTTAGCTTGTTTAGATAGATTTTTATGCACAACTTCATGGGAAAGGGAATTTCCTAATAGTATGAATAAATCTTTACCTAGATATCAATCAGACCATAATGCAATAATTATATTTACAGATAATTGTAGTAGATTGGATACTAACACTCCTATTAAATTTGATAAACAATGGATACAACAAGAAGGGTTTAATCAATTACTAAATATTTGGTGGCAATCATTCCACATTAATATACAGGATGTAGGGAATAGCTGGAGGGTTAAATTACAATTTATGAGAAGAAAATTCAGAGGATGGAATATTAATACTAAAGGGAAAATAAAAAAGGAAAAAACAAATTTATTTCAAAAGTTAAATGAATTAGAATTGTTACAAGAAGATAGGGATTTGAGTATGGAAGAATATAGTATATGGGAAGACAGTAAATTAAAATTAGATAAAATTTACTTTGATGAAGAAATTTATTGGCAACAAAGATCAAGTTTACAATGGATATTAGAAGGGGATTTGAATACAAAATTTTTTCACACAAGTATTAACAATAGAAAAAGAAAGAATAATATATTCTCACTATTAATTAACAATGATGTTATATATGATCAAAATATAATAAGGAGTCACATATTGAATTACTATAAAACACTCTTAGGATCAGTACAAACTAGAATTTTTACTCTGGATTTGCACTTATGGGATGAGAATGACCAAATAGATACAATTGTACAAGATAAATTAGAGGAACCAATTACAATAGAAGAAATAAAAAAGGCAGTATTTGATTCCAAAGGGAATAAAGCCCCTGGACCAGATGGAATACCTTTTTCATTTTATTAAGCTTATTGGGATACAGTTAAAAATGACCTAATTGCATTAGTTAATGCTTTTTACCATAATACTCTCAATTTAACAAAGATAAATCATGCTACAATAGTATTAATACCTAAGGTTTCAGATAGTATGAGAATAGAACAATATAGACCTATTAGTCTAGAAAACTGTAGTTTTAAGATTATAACAAAGATTCTAGCAAACAGAATTAGTATAGTCATGGATAGACTTATAAATCATACTCAAACAGCATTCATAAAAGGTAGAAATATACATGACAATATAATATGTGCTCAAGAGATACTTCATAAAATTAGGAAAAATAAAACAAAAGGAATTTTAATTAAAATTGACTTTGAAAAAGCTTTTGATTCAGTTAACTGGCAATTTATTTATGAAGTTTTACATGCTAGAGGATTTGGAAATAGATGGATAGTTTGGATTAAAAATCTTCTGGAAAGTAGTCAAAATAACATATTAATCAATGGAAAATCAACACCATATTTCTATTCAAAAAAAGGATTAAGACAAGGAGATCCACTATCTCCTTTCCTCTTTAATTTAGTAGCTGATACACTTTCTAAGATTTTAATAAAAGGACAATTAGAAGGTTATATTCAAGGATTAGGAAATTTTAATGGTGTTAATATTACTCATCTACAATTTGCAGATGACTTATTAATCTTCTTAAAGGCAAATGATAAAATGGTTGCAGCTTTAAAACTATTATTGGTAGGTTTTGAATACCTATCAGGTTTAAAAATAAATTATTCAAAAAGTGAAATGATTCCTTTAAATTTAACAGAAACTGAAAGCTATAGATTAGCTAATGTTATAGGTTGTAAATTAGGGACACTACCAATCAAATACTTAGGAGTTCCTTTACACTGGAAGAAACTTAGGATAAGAGATTGGGATTTTCTAATTAATAAGGTTGCTACTAAATTAGCTCATTGGAAAGGAAAGCTTCTATCATTAGGTGGAAGACTTACTCTTATCAAATCAGTCCTAAATGCCATTCCCATTTATTGGCTTACAATATTCAGAATCCCAGCTAAAATTAGACAAAGATTAGATCAACTATGTAAAAGATTCTTATGGTTTGGTGGAAATACTACTAGGAAAAAATATTATCTAGTAAGCTGGAAAGTAATTTGTACTAGTTTTGAGCAGGGAGGTTTAGGTATATTAAATTTAAAAACTATGAATAAAGCTCTTTTAGTCAAATGGTTATGGAGATTTTACAATATACAAGAAAAAGGGCTATGGAAAATTATAATTGAAAATAAATATAATAACTTAAGAACAACAAATAATATGTCTATATTCTGGA
Organism: Schoenoplectus triqueter; assembly: GCA_964058805.1. Classification (NCBI taxonomy): domain Eukaryota; kingdom Viridiplantae; phylum Streptophyta; class Magnoliopsida; order Poales; family Cyperaceae; genus Schoenoplectus; species Schoenoplectus triqueter. The sequence continues at coordinate 14,414 of CAXKVV010001132.1, read as the reverse complement.
AGGAAGTAAACAAAGAAAAAAATATTTTTATTACCAGTATAAGTAATAAATTAGGTAATGGAACAAAAACTCTATTCTGGAAGGATAGATGGTTAAATGACTGTTCTTTAAACATCCAGTATCCTTTTCTATTTGAAATATCAATGAACCCAAATATAACAATAGCTCAGGTGATTGGTTACAACAGATATTATTTAAGTTTTACTAGATCATTAAATGATACACTTAGGAATCAACTAATGGAACTTTACACAAGTATATCAACAATCTGTTTAAATACACAGGAAGATAGTTATATATGGAGATGGAACAATAAAGGTATATTTACAACAAATTCATGTTACTCATGGCTAGATTTTGGGGGAGTAGAAAACAATCAATATCAGTCAATATGGTCAGCCTCTATTCCTTTGAAAATTAAAATTTTTCTATGGCTGGTGAAGAAAAATAAAATCCTAACAAAAGAAAATCTACAAAAAAGAGGATGGAGGGGGCAAACTGAATGTATATTTTGTAATGCTCAAGAAACAATTGACCATTTATTTATACATTGTTCAATTGCTACTTGTATTTGGTCATGGATTGCCAGGTATAATAACTTCTCATTTTTATTTCAAACAGTAGATGAACTCTGGCAAATAGATGCATGTATACCATATAAAGATACAAATATTTGTGAAATGTTAAGGGGAGCAATTCTATGGACTATTTGGAAAGAAAGAAATAGACTAATTTTTCAGGGGGGTAATTGTAAAAGTGTAAGATCATTAGGGGGTAATGTATTGGCACTTATTAAATACTGGAGCTTAATAAAGGCAGCAACTGTATCTGATAATTTACATTTAATAGTTCCTCCTGATATTAACTCTTTACCACTGCAGATATTAGAGGAAAGTTTAAGAATAAATTCAGAGGAAGGGCAAAGGGTCTTGTCTGGCGCAGATCTTGATATAATAATAGATGAAAGTCTCTAATAGTAGCTTCAATATTTAGTGGTTAATAGCAGATTTTATACCCTTTGATATTAGAACAATTTTATATCGTGCTGGTACCACACTATCATCTTATATAGCAGGTATAGAGAAATTTGCAGCCAAAAGATTGTGTTTACTAAGTTTGAAGCGAAGATTGGAAAGCTTGAAACGCTGATGGGTCTAAATTTGATTTTGCTAATGAGATATTTACATATATTTTGTCATGCATGAAAAGACAGTGATGTAGTATATGGTTCAGACTTTTGATTTCAGTACTTGTAGGTTTTAATCCTATTTTCACTCATGATATCGGGGTGTGATATCAAAGACTCAATGTTTCATAATGAAACTGGTGGATATCCACTATTTTGAAAAAAAACTAATGCAGTATAAATTAGAGTTTTTGGAGAATGTATGTGGGTAAGTTTATAAAGTTCACATGGGAGGTACAGGTTTATTTTGGTTGGAGATTTTTAATGGTTTTCGCTAGTGCTTTAGGTGATTGAAGATTGACTTTCATTGTTGTTGCCGGAATCATCTTTCCTTGTACCTTAATTCTCGCATTCCTAATTCATTTAATTTGAAAATTGGTTCTTGGGCATGAACAAATAATCTTCAAAAATAAAGACAAAATCCCAAATAAACAGATAAATATACAAGCAAATAGTCTCTAAAATATGATTAACAAGTAATAATACATATAAAAAGTATGCAAGCAACACATACAAATATATAGCCACTGAACATTTAGAAGCCACAGCTTAGCAACACACTTAATCGACTATTCAATTTACCGAAGTTTAGTTTGGTCACCCGTTGCGATATGGAGCTAGAAGAATGAGAGGGAAAAATTTGGGATGACACAGTACATTGAAAACAACAGCAATAACACTAATCGCTAGGATAAAGTTTGCCAGCTGTTGATTTCGGGCTTCTACTGCGATATATCCTCCAAGACCGAATGCCAAAACAAAAAGGTTAATTGCTGCATGGAGCAAAAGGAAGGATATTCCAAAATAAATCTTACGATACTTGAGGTGAAAGTTTGTTAATGCCGAATGTAGGAGCCAACTTGTCGATACTACTGCACAGATAAATGCCATTACATCAATGACAATGAAGATGATGAACTTCCCCTTGTTATAAGAGCTATCAACATCAATTCTGTAAACCCCTGAAACTGTAAAAATGGAAACAAATGCTGCAGATGCAATAAGGACTGCTCCAGTTATCAGGCTTTTAGACATGTTCTCATACTTAATTGATTCCTGTTCTGTATCAACTCCTTCAGGATCACAAGGAATTCGGAAAGCACCACGTGTTAACAAGGCGCGGTAGATGATAGACTGAGGATTCTGCAAAACAGAAGTAAAAGAAATAAAAACAAGTAAATATAGAGTATTATGATGACACTTAAGAATTTCTATCCAATTCATTTTCTTTTCGTTAGTACTGCATTAGAATGTGTAAATAAGTGGAGATGATAAATACCCGTGAATACTTAAATTGGTGGTTCTTTAGTGTTGCTGAAATATCGAGGGGAGTCTGTCCCATCTTATTCTTGACATTTGGATTCACTTCATCTTTCTGAAACAACAGAGTAAAAATCTCCAAGTCGGCACCTATTACAGCAAGATGCAAAGGTGTATTCCCATCCTTATCTTTAGCATGTTTCACATTTTTGTTCACCCCTTTCTGGCAGGCTGACGAAATTAATCCTAGATTTTCCTTTTCCACAGCAATGTGAAGAAAATTTCTGTGTCTCTCATTCAAAAGTTCACCTGCATCTGGGCACATCTTCAGTATCTCATTGATTACTGCAAAGCTGCCTGACTCCGCAGCAAGATGCACTGGAAATGAACCTGATGAGTTCTGTTTGTACACTGAATCTGTGCCCTCTGATAATATCTTTCTCACAGCATAAATATTGCCAACTGATGCTGCATAGTGAAGCGGGGTGTTCTGTGTGCTATCGGTGGTTGTTGCAAGAGATGGTTTCCATCCAAGTATTTTCCGGGTGATACTTCCTGCAAATTAAGCATCGACCGAGTGAAGGAAAAGCATCGAGCAAATTAGGCATTTTCATTTTTCATCGATTTTTAAAAACTTGACTTTACACTAGATAAAATTAAAAATGAAAAATTAAAAAGGGTAACATACTATTAAACACATTGCTTCAGGTTGATTCAATAAACATAAACTTATTAGTGAACTCACCATTCACCAACCATTTTAGTAAGTTTGTTCATACTAGAATCACTCGTAAGAATAACATTCTGTTCATCATACTAAAATATAATTTGAGCTTACCATCTTTTCTCATGACTGCAGCATGCAATGCCGTCTTGTCATCCGCTCCCACATAGCTTATTGGATGATCACCATCTATCTTTATCAATGTATGAACCACATCAAGCGACCCAGACGCTGCTGCCAAGTACAACGACGATATTCCGAAATCATCCTCCACAGATGCCAAGTTTCTATCTGCATCCAACAACTTATTCACAACCCGGCAGTAACCGGAACGGGCTGCTTCATGTAAGGATGTCTCGCCTTGTTTGTTTCTGGCCCTCAACACCTCCTCTAGTTTCTGTTGACTCTCATCACGGGCAAATTTGATTAGGAGAGATACCATGTCATGTTTACCAGCCTTGGCGGCACAGTGTAAAGGTGTTTCCATTAGTGAATTGCGTGCACTCAACATGTCCTTATTATGTTGAAGAAGTATTTTTGCAATATCCAGATACGGTCTCCTTTTATAAAGGATTCTAATAGTTGGCCAAAACTGAAATAACTTAAGCCACCATGGTAAATGATCACATTCTTCAAATTTTGAAAACATAGCAATTGTAACTCGAGCATACCAAATGTGAAGCTTAAAAATCGTGTCTTGGAACTTTTCATTTTTAGGTATTAGACCAAATACGAGTGAAAGAATAAATCCCAAATAGATCATTCCTAAGAGAGAGCGTCCAACATAACCAAATATTTTGAAAGTTAGAAAATATGAAATTATAAGACAGGCAGCAGTAAGAAACTTTTGTTCTGCCTGGTCTTGCGAAAGAACAAATATATAAATATATAATCCCTCTAAGAGCATGAAAGATTCAAAGTGCCCGCCCACAAGTACCAAGATACATGATATTAATGAAGAAGCGTATAAAGAGAGAATAAACAGTCTTCCTTTCGGGGAAATGACCTTTGGCAGGGTTTCCATAACTCCAGCGACAACATGGAGAGCATTGTTCCTTCCATAGGTAACTCCTTGGAGGTGGTTTTGGTTGGTATAATTACCTGTTGCACTATTTCTATCATTAGATAAGCCCGTTATTTCTTCGGGGTCTCGGTCTTGTAATAGATGATTACTATTTTGTTCTGAAGACTCTCTTGGACATTTTCTCAAAAGTATTTTGAACCAAAATTTTACATCCCATAATTTGTTTGGTGCCTCTTCTATTCCCAAAATTTTTTTGAACGAATTCAGATCTCCATCTGCTATAGCTCTCAGTAACTTGGGATCTATCCGTGGCGCTTCTTTGTTTTCAGGTGGGATATGACCATCTGGTAGTTGCTGAGTCTGAGCTGCCCGTGCTTCTTCTATCGGTGCAGGATCATTAGATGGTTGCTGAGGCTGTTCTGCTGGTGCTTCTTCATCTATTTCACCAGTTACGGGATCAAACGGCCAGTGCTGGGGCTGAGCTCTAGCATATTGCTCCATTTCGAGCACAGTTGGATCAGCCATTATCGCCTTTTGAGTAAGAGATCACTCAATTACTGAGAACCACGTACGTACTAAGGGTGAGGATGATTTTGAATGTCGCCCTCTTATGTTATATATATAGCCAGGGAGAGAAACATATGCATTGTTTCTAGCTAGGAAGGATAAAATACTTTGGTAGTCAACATTTTTAAAAATTAAGTTGATATAAAACTTCCCTTTGTACTAGATTAGATTTTTGAAAAAAAAATCAAGTTGCTTCTTCGTCGTCTTAGATTTAAATTTACACTACAAAATTAGGTTCTTGAAACTTTGAAAAATAATGAAAAAAATTTATATTTTAGCCTCTCTAAGCTTTCTCAAGAAAAAAAATGGTCATGAACTTTTATTGGATTTGAATGTTTACATATCAAAATTAAACAATGACGCATGCAATCATTAAACATGTTCTTCATTTCGATGTTACACGAAGAAATGCATACAATTAGAAAGTAGCAATCACATTATAAGGTAGTTATACTCGTACAGAACGAAAAGAAAAAAAAAATCATAAAAATTTTAAAAAGTCAGAACTAAATTTATATTGGAGAATCGCATATGATTTCTATCATTTTTTTTTCCTTCGTGATAGCCTTGCACTTCATCCATTTCTCACCGTTTCCACAACCTGGCAGCAAGAGACACCTTTATAGTTCATATGGAGATGGAAATAATACCTCGGGCATTTTCACAGGTAAACGAACATACAGACTCCTAATTAATCCTGGGGTAAGAAGCAAATATGCCAAATTCAGAAATTCTTATGGAAGACAGACCCTGTTGAAGATTAAAAACTTTTCTGGATTATCCTACGTACAGGATAAGTTATTGACTGGACACAACTTGAAGAAAAGGAACGGCCACACACTCTCATGTCATGTGTACCTGCATGCTTTTCAACACTGAAAGGTACCATTCGCAAGACAAACATGGCTACCATGCTTTCCAACACAACCGCCAATTAAGTCCAGATAGAAAGACTTTGGTTGGAAAATACAGCACGAATAGTTAGACCCTTAATTAGGTGCGACCAACTTTGGGATGCTCGATGCGCGCACGGCTACACTCTGGAATTTATGCTTCAGGCATGCACCGCATCTAGTGCCACACCAGAGGCAAGCAAATAGGCAGCTAGGTGGGCTACGCCTATATATATATATATATATATATATATATATAGAGAGAGAGAGAGAGAGAGAGTGTTTGGCTACGGTGCTACGCGTAGCACAAATGACCCGTGTGTTACAGACTATTTCTCCGTCTTCAAAGTTTAAATGGTCGATCCGATCGGTCAAAATGTTTTTCATATAAAAATCTAATTGGAGACTAAATTATATATTTTTATCGAATTTTTTTACTATTTTTTAATATAGCTAGAAAATGACTCATAATAATTAAATCAAGTGATTTTCTAATTATTTTAAAAAATAGTAATTTTTTTAAAAAAATATAAAATTTGATCCCAACTAAATTTTCATATGAAAAATATTTTGACTGGTCATATCAACTATTTAAAATTTGAAGACGAATAAACGGTCAGTAACACACATGTCATCTGTACTACGCATAACACCGTAGTCAAACTCTCTCTCTATATATATAGTTTTGAGCACATAGTTATAACTTTTTGTTGTTCAATTAAACTGATGTTAAAACACATTTCAAATAAATAAAATTAACTTATGGTGTCATCTGATGCCTACACTAATTGGTACAGATTTGTGGACCGGTACAAGCTAGAACTTCTCTTTCTAAGCTGAGCACAATTGAGAGGATCAAAATATACTCTTATTTTTGGAGAATAAGAGGGTTCTATCATTCTATCTAAAAAATATAAAAAAATTCTAAAATAAAATTATATAATTTCATTAATGTTTGACAATTTATCAAAGATTGTTAATATGGGACAATTGTAAATATTAGTGAAAGACCGTTAAATGTGGTAATCTTTGATGGAATATCAAACATTAATGAAATTATGTGAAATTTTATATGTTATCAATCTATAACTAAAAAAAATATGTTTATAATTTTTTTATTTTTTTTATATTTTTTGGATAGAATAATAGAACGCTCTTATTCTTTAAGAATAATTGCAGATTTTGATCCCACATTGAGATGATGTTTGGGTTTAACAAGAACCTGTCTTAATCCAAAAATGAGAGTGGCCTTATCTGTAAAAATCTCAATAGTAATGCTGTAAGCAGTTGGATTTGTGCTTCATAATAAAAAATGCATTTTTTATTACTGATACATATAAAAATTTTGACATCTCATATATGTAATTTATCAGAACATAGAAATTGAATTTTGTGCTTTAGTTTGAGGGTTGAAGGAAATCTACAAAAAATGTAAGTCGGCCTTTTGTTGCACACATAATCAATTCCCATGGGAATGAATATTTCGGGTAAGATTTAAGGATTCCATTTTCTTTTGTTACATGCTGGTAAAATACCAGAAACATATATTTCCAGATCAATAATAGCCTTGCCGTAAAACCATTATTGACTAACTTTAAATTATGTGATCCAATTGTATCTTTCATTTAAGCAACTCAACTGAAAACAAATAAAATGCAGAACAAATAAAATACAGAAAACAAAAGTAAAAGAGCCAAAACATGTCACCAATGCATCAATAATATGCTGACCAAGTCGTTGCTGGCATAAGACATGATTGCACTGGTTGTTGGAGTCTCATCTTGTGGTTTTCTATTATTTTGTAAACTATAATCTATTGTTTATGTCAGGAGGTCATTTTGGTTCATTAATACAAGAACTATGCAAAGGTTGATGGTAAAAATATGCAAGCAGCATCATTGATTATATGCATGAACAACTATATTAATTCAATGAAAACACTGTTTTTGATTTTTTTTTAATAAATTTGGAACTAACTATTCCATTTAATGTTGCTACTCATGCACTGGCTAATTAACTATATATGTCGGCGTTTTGTTATTAATATAGGACGTTCATTTTGTACTATTAAGTTTTGCCTTTTGTTATTAATATGGGGCATTTATTTTGCAATATATGAAACAAATTTATCTGTGTTATGCTCAGCTATTCTTCTAATGCAATTTCTGTACTTCCTACAACTATATTCAACTTATATTAAAATATTAAATTTGCATTAAACAGTGGTAACTATTAATCTAGTTTACTGTTCATTTTTCCCCTCCCGAGTTCAAATCACTTTTCCTTTTCGGAATAATAGAACTTTGTTATCCCGAACAGTACCATCGGATCAAAAATAAATGAATCAGATTGATTTGCTTTTCTCTCTCTTCTCTCCAGATCCTCTTTCTTCAAAATCCATTTGTTTCATTTATTTTTGATCTGATGATCTCGTTCGAGATAACAGAATATTGTTATTCCAAAAAGAATAACAGAAGATTGTTATCCCGAAAAAGATAATGAAAGAATCGGATCCCTGGACTCCCCTTCCATCTCCAGCTCTGATCCTCTAACAAACTCGGACGCAGCCTAAAATGGACGGTTGCAGATCTTCTTTCGCTTTCCATGAGCAGATAAGTCCGTTTAGAATTCAATCCCAACCGCCAGCCGGCCAAGATTGAAGGGTTCGGATCAGTGCTCGTGGAAGTCCTTGGTGGCTTGGTGTGTTAGTGTTAGTGTTAGTTAGTACCCATCAATATAGGCCGTCTGATGAAGTATGTTTCTTTCAGATTGGTCGGTTACACTTACACTGTTTAGTTAATAGCTACTGTTCTAGTGTTCTCTCTTTCCTTTTTCCGTGACTCGCGTGCTCCAACAGTTGTCTTTGGACGATGGACAATGACAAAACACAACAGCCACAAAACCCCCTTCCTCTGATTTTTGTAATCGTGAACGACGTTCCCTCGTTTTCTTTTTGCTTGTTTGCTCGCCTCTTTTGCAAATAGCACCGCGGAATTTTTCAAAATTTTCATTTCTACCCAGTCTACTCTACGCTTACCAGTCCTCGCTCTAGGGTTTCGTACTTACCTCTGGTGAAAAACCCTCTCTCCTCTTTACCCGATTAATGCTTGCGGCGGGGTCGATGACCGGATCGACCGGTTTCTCGAAGGGCCAGCCGCGTCGTGGCCAGTGGCACCAGACTGTGACGCGACTCAGGCTGTGGGGTTCCACTACGCAGGCCCAGATTGAGAGGAGTAGGTGGGTGGGGTGCTTCTGGTCACCAGCGGTGAAGCAGAAGGAGAAGTTGAAGTACCTGGAAGTGGAGCCCAGCCGCAGTGGAGGAGAGGACATTTGGAGTGTGAAATCCGACGCGGCTGAGCAAGGACAATTTCCAGAGCATTTAATAATCATGGTTAACGGCTTGGTTGGGAGGTGAACCTCGTTTTCTTTCTTTTTTTTTTCTCACGATGGAGCCGTTCATTAGTTAGGTTTTTATTAACTTTTATCAATGATCTGATCAGTAACTTGTACCTGATACATGTATATGTTAGAGATTTTTCCCATCAACCTCTTGCCGCCACTTAAAATGATACTGAAAGTAATTTAATACAGGAAAGCTGTGGTTTGATATGTCATACCTGAATTTTGGTTTCACTGATACGGAAGTAAGAAAAAATTTCGTTGTCACCTTATTGTGGGATTATACATTGAGTTATTTATAATTGATTTTTGTTTCTGCAGTACATTATATATAATTGGTTTAGTGGAATTAGAATAAAAGAGTCTGAACTCATGATAATTGGCATTTATTTTGGTTACAGTGCAGAGGATTGGAGATTTGCAGCAGAACAGTTTGTGAAGCGAATTCCAGATAAACTAATTGTACATCGTGCGTTCTTCATTCTCATTTCCTCATCTGGACATCTTTCATTTTTAATTCTAAATGTATGCCTGCTATATTTAAATTTTGAGACCATAGTTGATATTTGCAACGTGGACATATTTTTTCTGAGGTAGCAGGCAAATAGCCTACTATGTAAATTTTGTTAAATCAAATTAAGAAACAGTTCATACAGATAGAAGAAAAGGCAAAAAGAAAATTAAAAAAAGAACCAAGATGAATTGAAATACAAGCATAACCATAACAAGATAGAATAAAACAAAAAGAACAAGAAAAAATAGCAGTTTGATCCATCACATCAGCTGCCGATTTGCCCGTCACATCTTTTCTCTGCTGATTATGACTACAGTGGCGGGCCTCACTCTAACTGGGTAGGGATCTGTGATGCTGGAGATGTTTAGGGTTTAAGAAAATAGAGATTGGGGAGGGGGCCAACACAGCAGTATTGGTCCGGAAAAGGATGGAGAAAAATAGAGAGTTGCTAGTCAAGTGGTATTGATTTGGTATCAGTGGGGCAACTTGCAAGGAACTGCAGCAGAAGACACTAAGATAAAACTCATCAACACGATACAACAATATTGAATCACAGGTACCAGCTGGTACGTGTTAGCACTGGAAATGTTGAGAGGGGTTTGAAAAGCCATAACAGTGAGAAGGGGGAAGGGGTATCGATCTAGAAGCAGGCGCCATAAACTCCTCATTGGAGGTAACAAGGCAGCAAGGTTGCTGCAACTTGAAAGCGATAGCAGTAGCATAAGTCACAAACCTTAGACCTTAATCCCACAACAACAATAGCACAAGCAATCAACTGTAGAGTGCTTGGCTAACAACAACAAAACAACTCATAAACTTGCAGATTTGAGAAAAAGAACAAAGAGGACAGATCGTACCAGTAAAGCAGCAAAGGAGAAAAAAGGTTATGGGGGTGGGTCACAGGATACGGAGGGGCAGTGTGGATCAGAGCCAGAGATACAGTGGTTGTTAGGAGTGACAACGGCATTGAGAGGAGAAAACCTAGGTATCTCACATTGAGAGGAGGTCAAGGCCATTGATGAGAGAGTCGAAGTCAACATTACTGTTGTTGTCATCACAAGTGAAGCCTGGGTGTGGCTGAAGAGAAAGAAGAAGGTTGCCTGTATTTCAAGGAGAGAAGAGGCTAGAAAGCAGTAAGAGAGGAGAGGAGAGAATTCGGTGTTTGGGGAGGAGAGGCAGCAGTGGTAAACGGGTATGGTGCTGTGGGAGGGAGGTGGCGGTGGAAGTCCGATCTGGTGTTGTGGGAGCGAGGCGGCAGATGAGGTGCTGTGGGAGAGAGGCGGACAGCTGTCATATCTCACACTGTTTGGAAGGGGATGCAGCGGCGGATCACCAGATGTTTGGATCTGGCTCAGATCGACGTCGGGAGAGGAGGTGGTTGCTTGTATTTCAAAATGAGGAGGAGAAAGAGAGTAAGAAAGAGGAGGTACGGGAGGTAGGGACTGGAGGAGGGAGACAGGAGAGGCCGGCGGTGCGGCCTCCCTGCCTAGGATTTTATCAATGAAGGATTTTCGCTGGTTGGTCGTCCTACTTTTCGCAAGAGCCTTAATGTGGATATATTGGAAAGGATGTGATTCTTGTCAAGTGATATTTATTCATATGTGTCCTTACTCCTATTGCATTTCTAACTTGTGTTCCTCAGAGTAGTTGAAATTTTTAGACTACAATCTTGTGGTTAAAATGAAAAATGTTTTGCAAGGAAGTAATTCTTATTTTGATTAGAAACTGAAATTCTTTAAATGCCGTTGTCCTTTTCTGGATCTGGGGAATATTCATTCAAGAAACTCGTTAATCTCAGAAGATGAAAAGAAATAAGTTATTTTTTTCTCCAAAAAATTTACACTTGTTGCCTTTGTTCACCTAATTGTTTACTGTGATGAACTTTTTTGTTCTCAAAAGTTTCACTCCGATGAAGCTTAAAAGTTCGTAGGGTATGAGGCTGGAAAATTAATGTGTGGCTACTATTTCACCTCCTGTTTTGAAACTTTCTGAAGCAGGTAGTGAATGCAACTCTGCTATGCTAACGTTTGATGGAGTTGACTTGATGGGTGAGAGATTAGCTGATGAGGTATTGTTCTTTTTTAACATTTAGTTACATACTTCAATGTTTCTTTTCAATAATAACCAGCTTTCAGTTTTTTTGAAGTTTCAATATTTTAACTTCATACCCTTTTTGATCTTCATGGCTCTTATTTGTTTTTAAAAACTTAGCATTGTTGGTCCCCACATGATTATCGTATTTAATTACTGAGTTGACATGGAGCCATGTATCAGTCAGCTAATTATATGAAGAACTACTCAGATTGATGCAATCCAATTTGCTATGGGCCAATAAATTAAATGTTCACCAGCAATTGATCGGTTAACGAAAAGTTTGGTGTCACACATGCAATGTCAATCTCGTACATGAGAAGCAGTTTTTGCTGTAATGGGTCACGGTATCTTTGTTACTGTTTTGAATGAATGGCTACTTAAGGATTCCTAGAATATTTTTTTATGCTAAATTAATGTGTTTAACATTGGTTTCATTGTGGCTATTGACCATAACTGCGATTATAGCAGATCTCTGAAATCCAAATTCAGTCCTGATCACTAACCTCTTGAATAAATCTACAATCAACTGGATACCTGTTTAAAGTTAGAACAATGTTGATTGCTGAGGGCAACAGGTCAGCATCAGGTGGGGTCACTCTCGGGTTTACAAATCATAACCATTCCTAAGGGTACCTGATCTGGATCGCAGCTATTATTTCTGAATAACCAAATTAACTGGACTAGAATATTATTTGTCTCCATATATTTTGTAAATTAATATTTAAAGGCTTACAGATGTTTTAGGCATTTTGTTTTTAAAAACATGCCTTAAACCTGACCTAGTAGCTAATTGCAGGTCAGGTCCAAATTGTCCACCCCTACCTACTAACATATTTGTTATAGGTAAGATCGGTTGTGGTACAAAGAAGAGGTATACAGAAGATATCATTTGTGGCACACTCCTTAGGTGGGCTGGTGGCGAGGTATGCGATTGGAAGGCTCTATGAACCACCTTCTCATTTTGACAGTGGTATAAATGAAAATAGTGCTGGAAAGGGACTGATAGCAGGCTTAATGCCTATGAACTTTATCACCTTTGCCTCTCCTCATCTTGGTTCAAGGGGGAACAAACAGGTGAGATGTGGCAGACCAATAAATATCAACATTTTGTTATATATCAATAAAAATAGTTTATTATTTTGTCTTTTCTCATTAATTTTATATGGCTGTATTTTTATTTTATTTAGAAAGTAAATATCTTGGATTGTTCATTTTGTCCTGGTAGGATGTGACCAGTACTTTGTTGCTAAAATATTGTGCCCTAATGAAAGAAAAGCAAAAGGAAATGTACTAGAAATCTGTAGCTGTAAGGCACACTCAATCCCTAATTCCCTACGGAGTCCAGGTTCCCATTTATGTATCCCAGGCACAGTCCCTTCTATGAGCCACTGATGGATGGTGCCCATGCAATTTTATTATTCATGGCATCGACTTATGTTTTTCGAGGGCCTCCAAGTAAAGTGTCTTGTAACAGAGGTTGTGCTGGGTAGTTTGTAATAGAGGCTTTGGATTTGTTTTTGCGGTTTGTTTGATACTTTGAGGTTTTGAAGGATGTGCTTGAGAGTTTCTGTTGCTTTTGTTTATTACATAGCTGTAGTAATCTCATGCTTGCTTTTACTGAACCAGCTACCATTTCTCTGCGGACTCCCATTCTTGGAAAGGAGAGCATCAGAAACTGCACATTTGATTGTGGGCAGAACTGGAAAGCATTTGTTTCTCACTGACAATGATAATGGGAATCCGCCTCTTCTTCTTCGCATGGTTGACGACTCCGATGACATCAAATTCAGGTTTTTGATATTTTTCATTCTTTTTTGAAGAAATGAAACGTGACATGGGAAGTACTATATAAAGTATGAATGATTTGCTTTGAGATATCATGCTTTCAAGATTATGTGTGATGGTGCAATGTTTTGGATTGAGCGAGAACAGGGGGGAGTGCAGGAAAAAAATTTGCTATTCTTACTTTCATCTTTGTTTCACATTTTTTAGAACAGCTTTACGGTCTTTCGAGCGACGAGTTGCATATGCAAATGCAAACTTTGATCGTATCCTTTTCCTAGTTTTGTAAAATTAGCATACCGTCTTTCCATTTCAATTTATTTCAGTATGTATAATCTTAACTTATTTAAAAGATATGGTGGGATGGAGAACATCATCAATCCGTCGTCAACATGAGTTACCAAAAGTATGTGATAAGTCAGCTCACACTTGGTAGTATGATTTCGTTTGCTCATTCGTTATTCAATGTGCTATTGTTTCATTTATGTGTTGCATTTTTGTTCAGCATCGCCTGCTTGTACATGATGGCAAATACCCACATATAGTTCATGTTGATAAAGGAGACCTGGATCCAAATAAAACAAAAGCATCTGTATCCCCAGTTGCCAGGGCCCCAGTTAATGACCTAGAAGGTTTGGTTTTGCACTAGTAATTCATTATTTGTTCTTTGAAATCTGTTAATTTTATATACTGGTAGTAAATGATAGGACAATATCTGCTTTGTTTTCTGTGCAGAGCAAATGATTAGAGGTCTAACTCAGGTACCATGGGAACGTGTGGATGTAAGCTTCCAGAAGAGTGGTCAAAGATATGTTGCACATAACACAATCCATGTACGTTAATTATGAAAAAAACTGTGACTTATCAAGATAGGCTCTCTTTAGAATTTTCTTAAATGTGGTCCCAATGTGATGCAAAATTATAAAGAAACTTACCTTTGGTAAGTTGCCACTGCAGTGAACTCCTGTAGT
>CAXKVV010001131.1:0-17737 GCA_964058805.1 Schoenoplectus triqueter | reverse complement strand
GGTACCGAGGGCGTCGGGTCCCGTTTTCATGCTTTGCCCGCCCGGACTCGTTTTCGGCGTTATCTAGGGCGTCGGGTCCGTTTTCATGTTTTGCGTTCCCGAACTTATGTTCGGCGGTTCCGAGGGCGTCCGGTACCGTTTTCATGTTTTGCACGCGCTGAATCGTTTTTGGCGGTTCCGATGGCGTCGGGTCCCATTTTCATGTTTTGCGCGCTCGGACTCGTTATCGACGGTACCGAGGGCGTCGGGTCCGGTTTTCATGTTTTGCGCGCCCGGACTCGTTTTCGTCGGTACCGAGGGCGTCGGGTCCCGTTTTCATGTTTTGCGCGCCCGGACTCATTTTCGACGGTAATGAGGGCGGCGGGTCCCGTTTTCATGTTCTGCGCACCCGTACTCATTTTCGGCCGTGTCGAGTGCGTCGGTCCCGTTTTCATGTTTTGCGTGCCCGAACTCGTTTTCAGTGGTACCGAGGGCGTCGGGTCCCATTTTCATGTTTTGCGCGCCCGGACTCATTTTCGGGGGTCCCGTGGGCGTCGGGTCCCGTTTTCATCCTTTGCACGCCCGGTCACGTTTTCGTCGGTACCGAGGGCGGCGGGTCCTGTTTTCATGTTTTGCGCGGCCGGACTGATTTTCGGTCGTGTCGAGTGCGTCGAGTCCCGTTTTCATGTTTTGCGCACCCGGACTCGTTTTCGGCGGTACCGAGGGCGTCGGGTCTCGTTTTCATGTATTGCGCGCCCAGACTCATTTTCGGGGGTACCGAGGGCGTCGGGTCGCGTTTTCATGTTTTGCGCGCCCGGATTCTTTTTCGGCGGTACCGAGGGCGTCGTGTCCCATTTTCATGTTTTGCCCGCCAGGACATGTTTTCGGCGTTAACCATGGTCTCGGGTCCATTTTCATGTTCGGCGGTTCCGAGGGCATCGGGTCCGGTTTTCATGTTTTGCGCGCGCTGACTCGTTTTCGGCGGTTCCGATGGCGTCGGGTCCCCTTTTCATGTTTAGCGCGCCAAGACTCGTTATCGGCGGTACCGAGGGCGTCGGGTCCCGTTTTCATGTTTCTAGCGCCCGGACACGTTATCGGCGGTACCGAGGGCGTCAAGTCCCGTTTTCTTGTTTCGCGCGCCCGGACTCGTTTTCGGCGGTACCGAGGGCGTCGGGTCCCGTTTTTATGTTTTGCTCGCCCAGACTCGTGTCCGGGGGTCCCGAGGGCGTCGGGTCCCGTTTTCATGTTTTGCGCGCCCGGACAAGTTTTCGTCGGTACCGAGGGCGGCGGTTCCGTTTTCATGTTTTGCGCGGCAGGACTCATTTTCGGGCGCGTCGAGTCTCGGTTTCATGTTTTGCGCGCCCGAACTCATTTTCGGCGGTACCGAGGGCGTCGGGTCTCTTTTTCATGTTTTGCGCGCCCGGACTCATTTTCAGGGGTACCAAGGGCGTCGGGTCCCGTTTTCATGTTTTGCGCGCCCGTACTCATTATCGACGGTACCGAGGGCGTGGGGTTCGTTTTTGACGGTTCCGATGGCGTCGGGTCCCGTTTTCATGTTTGGCGCGCCCGGACTCGTTATCGGCGGTACCGAGGGCGTCGGGTCCCGTTTTCAAGTTTCGCGCGCCCGAACTCCTTTTCGGCGGTACCGAGGGCGTCGAGTCCCGTTTTCATGTTTCGTGCGCCCGGACTCATTTTCGGCGGTACCGAGGGCGTCGGGTCCCGTTTTCATGTTTTGCACGCCCGGACTCGTTTTCTGCGGTACCGAGGGCGTCGGGTCCCATTTTCATGTTTTGCCCGCCCGGACTCGTTTTCGGCGTTATCTAAGGAGTCGGGTCCGTTTTCATGTTTTGCGTTCCCGAACTCATGTTCAGCGGTTCCGAGGGCGTCGGGTCCTGTTTTCATGTTTTGAGCGCGCTGAATCGTTTTCGGCGGTTCCGATGGCGTCTGGTCCCCTTTTCATGTTTTGCGCGCCCGGACTCGTTATCGGCGGTACCGAGGGCGTCGGGTCCCGTTTTCATGTTTTGCGCGCCCGGACTCGTTTTCGCAGTACCGAGGGCATCGGCTCCCGTTTTCATGTTTTGCGCGCCCGGACTCGTTTTCGACGGTAATGAGGGTGGCGGGTCCCGTTTTCATGTTTTGCTCGCCCGGACTCGTTTCCGGGGGTACCGAGGGCGTCGGGTTCCGTTTTCATGTTTTGTGTGCCCGGACTCATTTTCGGGGTCCCGAGGGCGTCGGGTCCCGTTTTAATGTTCTGCGCGCCCGGACACGTTTTCGTTGGTACCGAGGGCGGCGGGTCCGGTTTTCATGTTTTGCAAGGCCGGACTCATTTTCAGCCGTGTGCAGTGCGTCGAGTCCCGTTTTCATGTTTTGCGCTCTCGAACTCGCTTTCGGCGGTACCGAGGGCGTCGGGTCTCTTTTTCATGATTTGCACGCCCGGACTAATTTTTAGGGGTACCAAGGGCGTCGGGTCCCGTTTTCTTGTTTGGCGCGCCCGGACTCATTATCGGCGGTACCGAGGGCGTCGGGTCCCGTTTTCATGTTTCGCGCGCCCGGACTCATTTTCGGCGGTACCGAGGGCGTCGGGTCCCGTTTTCATGTTTTGCGCGCCCGGACTCGTTTTCTGCGGTACCGAGGGCGTCGGGTCCCGTTTTCATGCTTTGCCCGCCCGGACTCGTTTTCGGCGTTATCTAGGGCGTCGGGTCCGTTTTCATGTTTTGCGTTCCCGAACTTATGTTCGGCGGTTCCGAGGGCGTCCGGTACCGTTTTCATGTTTTGCACGCGCTGAATCGTTTTTGGCGGTTCCGATGGCGTCGGGTCCCATTTTCATGTTTTGCGCGCTCGGACTCGTTATCGACGGTACCGAGGGCGTCGGGTCCGGTTTTCATGTTTTGCGCGCCCGGACTCGTTTTCGTCGGTACCGAGGGCGTCGGGTCCCGTTTTCATGTTTTGCGCGCCCGGACTCGTTTTCGACGGTAATGAGGGTGGCGGGTCCCGTTTTCATGTTTTGCGCACCCGGACTCATTTTCGGCCGTGTCGAGTGCGTCGGGTCCCGTTATCATGTTTTGCGCGCCCGAACTCGTTTTCAGCGGTACCGAGGGCGTCGGGTCTCGATTTAATGTTTTGCGCGCCCGCACTCTTTTTCGGTGGTACCGAGGGCGTCTGGTCTCGTTTTCATGTTTTGCCCGCCCGGACTCGTTTTCGGCGTTAACCAGGGCGTCAGGTCCGTTTTCATGTTTTGCGCTCCCGAACTCATGTTCGGCGGTTCCGAGGGCGTCGGGTCCCGTTTTCATGTTTTGGCGCGTTGACTTGTTTTCGGCGGTTCCGATGGCGTCGGGTACCATTTTCATGTTTTGCGCGCCCGGACTCATTTTCGGGGATCCCGAGGGCGTCGGGTCCCGTTTTCATGTTTTGCCCGCCCGGACACGTTTTCGTCGGTACCGAGGGCGGCGGGTCCCGTTTTCATGTTTTGCGCGGCTGGACTAATTTTCGGCCGTGTCGAGTGCGTCGAGTCCCGTTTTCATGTTTTGCGCACCCGGACTCGTTTTCGGCGGTACCGAGGGCGTCGGGTCTCGTTTTCATGTTTTGCGCGCCCGGACTCAATTTCGGCGGTTCCGAGGGCGTCGGGTCCCGTTTTCATGTTTTGCGCGCGCTGACTCGTTTTCGGCGGTTCTGATGGCGTCGGGTCCCATTTTCATATTTAACGCGCCCAGACTCGTTATCGACGGTATCGAGGGCGTCGGGTCCCGTTTTCATGTTTCTAGCGCCCGGTCAATTTATCGGCGGTACTGAGGGCGTCAAGTCCCGTTTTCTTGTTTCGCACGCCCGGACTAGTTTTCGGCGATACCGAGGAGGTCGGGTCCCGTTTTCATGTTTTGCGCGCCCGGACACGTTTTCGTCGGTACCGAGGGCCGCGGGTCCCGTTTTCAAGTTTCGCGCGCCCGAACTCCTTTTCGGCGGTACCGAGGGCGTCGAGTCCCGTTTTCATGTTTCGTGCGCCCGGACTCATTTTCGGCGGTACCGAGGGCGTCGGGTCCCGTTTTCATGTTTTGCACGCCCGGACTCGTTTTCTGCGGTACCGAGGGCGTCGGGTCCCATTTTCATGTTTTGCGTGCCCGGATACGTTTTCGTCGGTACCGAGGGCGGCGGGTCCCGTTTTCATGTTTTGCGCGCCCGGACTCATTTTCAGGAGTACCGAGGGCGTCGGGTCCCGTTTTCATGTTTTGCGCGCCCGGACTCGTTTTCTGCGGTACCGAGGGCGTCGGGTCCCGTTTTCATGCTTTGACTGCCCGGACTCGTTTTCGGCGTTATCTAGGGCGTCGGGTCCGTTTTCATGTTTTGCGTTCCCGAACTCATGTTCGGCGGTTCCGAGGGCGTCAGGTCCCGTTTTCATGTTTTGCGCGCTCTGAATTGTTTTTGGCGGTTCCGATGGCGTCGGGACCCGTTTTCATGTTTTGCGCGCCCGGACTCGTTTTCGACGGTAATGAGGGCGGCGTGTCCCGTTTTCATGTTTTGCGCACCCGGACTCATTTTCGGCAGTGTCGAGTGCGTCGGGTCCCGTTTTCATGCTTTGCGCGCCCGAACTCGTTTTCGGCGGTACCGATGGCATCGGGTCTCTTTTTCATGATTTGCGCACTCGGACTCATTTTCAGGGGTACCAAGGGCGTCGGGTCCCGTTTTCATGTTTTGCGCGCCCGGACTCATTATCGGCGGTACCGAGGGCGTCGGGTCCCGTTTTCAGGTTTCGCCTGCCCGGGCTCGTTTTCGGCGGTCCCGATGGCGTCGGGTCCCGTTTTCATGTTTGGCGCGACCGGACTCGTTATCGGCGGTACCGAGGGCGTCGGGTCCCGTTTTCAAGTTTCGCGCACCAGAACTCCTTTTCGGCGGTACCGAGGGCATCGAGTCCCATTTTCATGTTTCGCGCGCCCGGACTCGTTTTCTGCGGTACCGAGCGCGTCGGGTCCCGTTTTCATGCTTTGACCGCCCGGACTCGTTTTTGGCGTTATTGTTGGGATTCGGAATGCCCAAATCCCATTAATGCTCAAGCTGCGGAAAGACCGTAGAACAAAAATTTTACTTCTACTTAAGTTAGGGATTAAAGTATGTCGGATAATAACCGAGAGTTACAGACATTTAATCCTTTACAAAAGACGGTAAAATATTATTTTACTTCTAACTTAAGCTTAGGGTTAAAGTGATGTGTCGGATGATTACCGAGAGATACACACCTCTTTAAACCTTTATTGATCTACTCCATGATTGATTTCTAAAATATTAATCTACTTAACAATTAAATAGATTAATATAAGATGTTATACCTCGCTTCCAAATTTTAATTGGAATGAAAATCGGCTTGTCTCGGAGCACCAAACGTCTGATGCCTCTGTAGGTTATCCACCAGGACTGACCAGAGAGCGGTTTATTTCTTTTGCCAGAAATACTGTAAACCGCGGTTTTTCGCAAAAACACTATTCACCCGAGAAAAAGACGAAATAGTACTATTCACGACTCGCAGTAATTCTGTTTCACAAATGTGCAGAAATACCGCAACTTTCGTAAAAACACTATTCACCGATCCCGTGAATTCTGAAACAACCGTATACCGGGAGAGAGAAAGTAGAACTGATTTGGTGGAACTTTTTCTCTCACCCTACCCCTCTATTTATAGAAAAAATGGAATTGACAAATTACCAAAATGCCCTCGTGAATAGTAAGGAGGTTTCAAAGTGAAAAGACCAAAATACCCTTAAAGTTCATCCAATTTACCAAAACGCCATTGGGCTTTTTGGCCAAATTACCGAAATACCCTTGGGCTTTTGGACAAATTACCAAAATACCCTTGGAGGTCATCATGGGCCTTTTTGGGCTTTTCGGATTTTGGGCTTTTCTGATTTTGGGCTTTTAATTATTAATTAAGACTTTAATTATAAATGGGCTTTGGCCCATAATTCAAATCCATAATTAACATTTTAAAATCCAAATCAAATATATATAATTGTCATCTACAATTATATTTTTCTCGGTTGTTGTTTCGGCGAATTTATACGACGTGTCCAACACGTTATAAATTCAATCTGATTTTTGCTTCTTGTCATCTCTATGACAAATATAATTATATCATATATAATTAATTATAACCATCTTATTATTAATTATAAACAATTCATAATTAATCAATAAGATTCTCCGATTAACTCCTATACGGTGTGACCCGACAGGATCCGTGTTATGTTGGTAAATAGAGTTAAAACCTTTTTAACTTCTATAATCATAGGAGGCATCTGGCAGAATGCACTATGACCATCCAATTACACAGATGATGATGTACTGTACAATATCATGATCCAGTAAACTATTTACTTGTGTTTAATTCTTTTGTCTCATAGCTATCAGATCAGTTTCAAGGTAGGTATGTGTCATCCTTGCAAACTTAATCTTTTCTTGATCCTGAGTAAATAATCAAATATAATTACTCTTGTAATTATACTGCTAGCAGATAATCTTACTCTATCAAGGGGCCCAGTGATGCTATAACTCGTATAAAAATACGAGGGACAATAGTACTTTTGGCAAACCATCTCTTCCTCCGCATAAGTTATGTATACCGAAGAGCTACCTTTATAGCCACCTTTTACGGATAACGTTTGGTAGAAATCACACACATACATATCCTATGTAAGAAAGATGAATACCTCATACTTTAGAATTTAATACTGAACGAAAACATTAATGACACGAACACAATTCCATTTAATGTTTCATTCGGGGTCTATCAAATACGATGTTCCTTGAACATCTATCTATGTGATTAAAATGACAACTCTTTGTCTATGGTCTGTAAAACTTGACCATCATTTAATCCACATACTAACCTGATAACGGTTAATTAGTGTTCCTGCTAATTACCTTGGTTAGTGACTTTTAAGAGTATATTCTATATTATGAAGTTTCACAATTCCAGTCATGAACTCGGAATGATTCATAAATTCAATAATACTCAAGGAAACAAAATATCGTTTAAATATCCAATTCATGAACAAAGCTTTATATAACAAATTTATCGTATTATTGACTTCAAGATTATTACAAACTAACAATCTCCCACTTAAGCTTGGAGTCAATCATATTGAGCCATGCCTTATACAAATCTCTTTATTCTATAAATCTATCAGATTTAAAGGAAAATCTCACAGCCAATCTCCTATGTGTCTCAAACCCATAGAAGATATGTGCAACTAGTGCTTGGCCTGAGGTAGAGATCTTACAAGTGGATCAGCTGTGTTGCCGACGGTGTCAATTTTACAAATCTTTACGTCGCCTCTATTTATGATTTTTCATATGAGGTGATAACGTCTGTGTAATCACTTACCACGAGCTCCGAGTCAGCACCGTAGATGAGAAACATATCCTTAGTTCTTCTTAAGTACTTAAAGATATTCTTTGCAGCATTCCAGTGCTCCTAGCATGGATTAGCCTGATATCTACTCGTCACACTCCAAGCGTACGAGACATCAGGGCGAGTGCACAACATGGCGTACATGATAGAGCCAATAGCCGAAGCATATGGTACTCTACTCATTATGTTTTGCTCATCAGTTGTCAAAGGACACTGAGTCTTGCTAAGCTGTGCACCATGATTCATTGGCAGAAATCTTTTCTTAGAATTCTACGTGCTGAACCGATTCAGCACTTTATCAATGTATGTGCTTTGACTTAATCCAATAAGTCTCTTAGATCTATCTCTATAGATCTTTATGCCTAGTATATAGACAGCCTCGCCCAAATCCTTCATTGAGAACACTTTCTTTAATGAAGATTTGGCTGATTGCAATAGGGAATATCATTTCCCATTGAGAGTATATCATCCACATAGAGGATTAGAAAAGCGATGGCACTCCCACTAGTTTTCCTGTATACACAAGGTTCTTCTTCGCATTTGATGAAGTCAAACTTTTTGACTTCTTCATGAAATCGAAGATTCCAACTCCGTGATGCTTGCTTCAATCCATAAATGGATTTGAGAAGCTTGCATATCTTTCCAGCATTTCTTGGATCCTCAAAACCCGTGGGCTGTATCATATACACGTCCTCTTCCAAATTTTCATTTAGGAAGGCGGTTTTCACATCCATCTGCCATATTTCATAATCATGAAATGCGGCTATTGCTAGGAGCATCCGAATTGACTTAAACATAGCTACGGGCGAAAAAGTTTCATCATAATCTACGCCGAGAATTTGTTTGAAACCTTTCGCTACTAGCCGTGCTTTGTAAATAGTCATATTACCATCCATGTCTATTTTTCTTTTAAAAATCCACTTGTTAGCTATGGGTTTTACCTCAACAGGTGGTGCAACCAGGTTCCAAACCGTGTTGTCATACATGGATTGTATTTCGGATCTCATGGCCTCCAGCCATTTATCAGAGTCGGGTCTATCCACTGCTTCCGCATAGGTCAGAGGATCTTCAGCATCAAATGCTGAGACTTCATGCAGTCCCATGTACCTTTAAGGTGCACGAACTGTCCTATGTGACCTTCGTAGCACTTGTTCTTCAGGCTGTCGAACTTCATCCACATCAGTATGCGCATTTAGTTCTATTTCAACTTGCGTTGAAGTAGATGAGCTCGGGACTAGAACTTCTTCCACAACTATTTGTAGATTTGGTTCTTCCAAATGCTCATTAGCCGAAGAATCAAGTGGTGGGTTTATCTGATCAGTATCAGATATTGTATTGTGTGATGTATCTTGAATTTCTTCAAGTATTACATTACTCCCACTACTTCCTTTTGCGAGAAACTCTTTCTCCAAAAATATACCATGACGAGCAACAATTATCTTGTTCTCGGACTGATAATAGAAGTAATATCCTTTCGTTTCCTTAGGATACCCTACGAAAAAATATTTATCAGCTTTGGGTCCAAGTTTGTCAGAAGTCGAACGTTTGACAAATACCTTGCAACCCTAAATTTTAAGATAAGACATATTTGGTATCTTACCAAACCATAACTCATATGGAGTCTTTTCTACTGACTTGGATGGAACCCTATTTATTATTAGTGCAGCAGTTTCTAGTGCGTGCCCCCAAAAGATTTTTGGGAGTGTGGTATTACTCATCATGGAACGAACCATGTCTAACAGAGTTCGATTCCTCCTCTCAGAAACACCGTTCCATTGCGGCGTTCCCGGAGGTGTGAGTTGTGAGACTATCCCACATTCTTTTAAGTACATTGTAAACTCATAACTTAAGTATTCGCCTCCACGGTCTGACCGTAAGGCCTTAATACTTTTATTCAGTTGATTTTCTACTTCAGTCTTGAATTCCTTGAACTTTTCAAAGGATTCAGACTTATGTCTCATCAAGTAGACATAACCATATCTACTGTAATCATCAGTAAACGTGATAAAGTAGCGATCACCATTTCTTGTACAAGTACTCATTGGTCCGCATACATCTGTGTGTATAAGGGCTAATAAGTCACTTGTCCTTTCGCCCTTCTTGGAGAAAGACAATTTGGTCATTTTTCACGTAAATAAGATTCACAATATTAAAATTATCAAGAAGTCCAACTTCATGTAACTTTTGATGCGTTTCTCGTTTATATGACCAAGGCGATAATGCCATATGAAAGTCATACTTTCATGAGATGTTTTGAGTCGTTTATTGATGTTAAATATAGGTTTGTCTATTTCCAGTATATAAAGATCATTCATCATAAAAGAAGATCCATAATATAACTCATCTTTATATATAGAACAACCATTGTCCTTTATAACAAAAGAGAAACCATTCATTTCTAAACATGAGATTGAAATGATGTTTCTGGAAATACTTGGAACAAAATATACATTTTCAAGTTCCATTACAAGCCCGCTAGGCAAACACAACTCTATACTTCCGACTATTACGGCTGCAACTTGTGCACCGTTTCCAACTCGGAGTTGTATTTCCTTATTTTGTAGTTTTCTCCTATTCTTTAGTGTCTCTATATTTGAACAAATATGAGCACATGATCCAGTATCCAATACCCAATCATGAATAGAGGTAACAACGTTAACTTCAACAATAAAAATACCTGAAGTTGAAGTCTTGAGAACCTTTCCCATCCTTACATCTCCAGATATTTAGGGCAGGTCCTCTTCCAATGACCCTTACTTTGACAGTAAAAGCAGTCAGAGGTAGAAGAGGTTTTTGCCTAGGGAGTGTTCTGATTAGAAACTATTTTCCCTTTGCTCTTGTACTTAAACGTCACTTTGAAAGTCACTTTATGTTTCGTCCTTTTAATCTTATTCGCACCTTCTTGGATCACGAGGATAGAAGAACTCTTCTTCATGTCCCCATCAGCGATCCTCAACATCCCTTGGAGCTCCTGCAAGCTCTTGTCCATTCCCAGCATATGATAATTCCTGATGAAATTAGAATAGCTAGGAGGGAGAGAGTTCAGGATAACATCCGTAACAAACTCTTTGTTCAACGGACTGTTAAGCTTCTCCAACTGCTCAACATCGCTCGTCATACGGAGCATGTGAGTGTCAAGAGAGCTGCCCTCAGTCATCTTATGACTCAGCAGAGATTTAGTCACCTTAAATTTCTTGACCAATAAACTTTGTACATCAAGCTCATCTTCTTTGTGCTTGTTGTACATGGTGACTTCATTTGCTGTGCAGCCTACTGCAGGCTGTGCAGAGATTGGTGTGTTAAGGACGTACTCGAGTTTCTCATGTCTTAGTATGAGCGCACGGAACGTATTAGTAAGAGTTTCTTTAGCCATGTGCTACAACGTAAAATGTAAAGATTTTTAGCTTTGTTCATGTAATGTCTTATTTCAAATAAAACTCCCACTACAAATTTGTTCTATTCCCGTTTGTAGTTAGGACCAAGATCCCTATTTTCATTGATAATCAAGTTATCGTTGAATAACTCGTTTATTAATTATCTTAGGTAAGCAACTCTTTGCTAATCACATCTCTATGTGATTCTTGGTTTCGCTAAACATCATATGTTTTAACGAAACTTTGCCCCAAGCCCAAAACTGTTTTGGAAATCATTGGTAAGTAACCTCACTCTATTTGATTCGTTATGTCGGACATAACCCTCGAAAACCAATGGTAAAAGGTGACGCCTACTGAGTAGGTCACGTCTGCCAATGAACAATGATATGCGAGGACAGAGTAGGTAGGGCATATTACTTAATTTTTCGGGTTTAACATCGTAAGCAGTCAGTTTGTTAAACTGACTTTAAACAGACTTACGAACACGTAAAAGATGTCTGCCAGAAAGACCACTGAAAATTCCTTTTCCAGTCTTTCTTTGACACAACCTTCCTTCACGGTTTCTTAAAAATGATAAATCTAATTTACACATTTATAATTAGTCAGTTTATTAAGCTAACTTTAAACAGACTTATGAACACGTGAAAAGACGTCTGCCAGAAAGACCATTGAAAGTTCCTTTTCCAGTCTTTCTTTGACATAACATTCTTTCACGGTTCCTTAAAATGATAAATCTAATTTACACATTTATAATTAGTCAGTTTATTAAGCTGACTTTAAACAGACTTATGAACACGTGAAAAGACGTCTGCCAGAAAGACCATTGAAAGTTCCTTTTCCAGTCTTTCTTTGACATAACATTCTTTCACGGTTCCTTAAAATGATAAATCTAATTTACTCATTTATTATCAAAGCGGTAAATCCAATTTACCAGCTCATACAAACATTTTGTATATATACATGAATCAGTCACGTATATAACTACTATCTATCCAATAGAAGTAGCTTTGCATCTATGATAAGATACATTTCATATCAAAGCAGTAAATCTAATTTACCTGCTCATACAAACATTTTGTATATATATACATGAATCAGTCACATATATAACTATCAGTTCTCAATTCTTTATTTTGCAACTACATCTTTGTTCTTTATTTATACCGTAAAAAGCATATAAACATTTTATATGATTTCAAAACAGTTAATTCCTTCTGGTACGATAAAGTAATTTGATAACGTGACAAAGTTCCTTTTCGGCCAGTTATCAGGACACGTAAAAGGGGCTCCCAGGAAAGATCGGGGTCACGAGGACCACTTTAAATTCAATCTTTCCTAGACAGAACCATCTCTTTCGGGTGTGGAGATCAACAGCTCTTACTCAGGTACTTTATTGCTTTATCACATTCATAGATATACTTCTCATAACCAAAAGTTTTCGAAAAAAACAAAAGAGTTACATTTGCCATGCTTCGAAAGCGCAAAAGTAATTTGGTAACGTGACAAAGTTCCTTTTGGGCCAGTTATCAGGACACGTAAAAGGGCATGTCAGAAAGAATACCGAAGGTATCCACTTCCCATCTTTCTTTGACATCACCTTATCTTTTATGTGTGGAGATCAACAGTTCTTACTCAGGTACTTTATTGCTTCATCACATTCTTAGATATACTTTAACACAATCGAAAGTTTTCGAAAAGAAAGCGTAAAGAAAGTATAAAGAAAGCTTAAATCTAATTTAACTTTCTTAGTCGACAGAGCCGAACCAAGAAAATCCAATTTTATTTGGTTTGGACTTTAAGCTGCAAATCTAAGAATTAAACCAATACGGGGTATATACATCTTATTTGCATAAGATATAACCTTTTAGAAAATCAATCAGCGGGAGAGCCTTTGCTCTGATACCACTGTTGGGATTCGGAATGCCCAAATCCCATTAATGCTCAAGCTGCGGAAAGACCGTAGAACAAAAATTTTACTTCTACTTAAGTTAGGGATTAAAGTATGTCGGATAATAACCGAGAGTTACAGACATTTAATCCTTTACAAAAGACGGTAAAATATTATTTTACTTCTAACTTAAGCTTAGGGTTAAAGTGATGTGTCGGATGATTACCGAGAGATACACACCTCTTTAAACCTTTATTGATCTACTCCATGATTGATTTCTAAAATATTAATCTACTTAACAATTAAATAGATTAATATAAGATGTTATACCTCGCTTCCAAATTTTAATTGGAATGAAAATCGGCTTGTCTCGGAGCACCAAACGTCTGATGCCTCTGTAGGTTATCCACCAGGACTGACCAGAGAGCGGTTTATTTCTTTTGCCAGAAATACTGTAAACCGCGGTTTTTCGCAAAAACACTATTCACCCGAGAAAAAGACGAAATAGTACTATTCACGACTCGCAGTAATTCTGTTTCACAAATGTGCAGAAATACCGCAACTTTCGTAAAAACACTATTCACCGATCCCGTGAATTCTGAAACAACCGTATACCGGGAGAGAGAAAGTAGAACTGATTTGGTGGAACTTTTTCTCTCACCCTACCCCTCTATTTATAGAAAAAATGGAATTGACAAATTACCAAAATGCCCTCGTGAATAGTAAGGAGGTTTCAAAGTGAAAAGACCAAAATACCCTTAAAGTTCATCCAATTTACCAAAACGCCATTGGGCTTTTTGGCCAAATTACCGAAATACCCTTGGGCTTTTGGACAAATTACCAAAATACCCTTGGAGGTCATCATGGGCCTTTTTGGGCTTTTCGGATTTTGGGCTTTTCTGATTTTGGGCTTTTAATTATTAATTAAGACTTTAATTATAAATGGGCTTTGGCCCATAATTCAAATCCATAATTAACATTTTAAAATCCAAATCAAATATATATAATTGTCATCTACAATTATATTTTTCTCGGTTGTTGTTTCGGCGAATTTATACGACGTGTCCAACACGTTATAAATTCAATCTGATTTTTGCTTCTTGTCATCTCTATGACAAATATAATTATATCATATATAATTAATTATAACCATCTTATTATTAATTATAAACAATTCATAATTAATCAATAAGATTCTCCGATTAACTCCTATACGGTGTGACCCGACAGGATCCGTGTTATGTTGGTAAATAGAGTTAAAACCTTTTTAACTTCTATAATCATAGGAGGCATCTGGCAGAATGCACTATGACCATCCAATTACACAGATGATGATGTACTGTACAATATCATGATCCAGTAAACTATTTACTTGTGTTTAATTCTTTTGTCTCATAGCTATCAGATCAGTTTCAAGGTAGGTATGTGTCATCCTTGCAAACTTAATCTTTTCTTGATCCTGAGTAAATAATCAAATATAATTACTCTTGTAATTATACTGCTAGCAGATAATCTTACTCTATCAAGGGGCCCAGTGATGCTATAACTCGTATAAAAATACGAGGGACAATAGTACTTTTGGCAAACCATCTCTTCCTCCGCATAAGTTATGTATACCGAAGAGCTACCTTTATAGCCACCTTTTACGGATAACGTTTGGTAGAAATCACACACATACATATCCTATGTAAGAAAGATGAATACCTCATACTTTAGAATTTAATACTGAACGAAAACATTAATGACACGAACACAATTCCATTTAATGTTTCATTCGGGGTCTATCAAATACGATGTTCCTTGAACATCTATCTATGTGATTAAAATGACAACTCTTTGTCTATGGTCTGTAAAACTTGACCATCATTTAATCCACATACTAACCTGATAACGGTTAATTAGTGTTCCTGCTAATTACCTTGGTTAGTGACTTTTAAGAGTATATTCTATATTATGAAGTTTCACAATTCCAGTCATGAACTCGGAATGATTCATAAATTCAATAATACTCAAGGAAACAAAATATCGTTTAAATATCCAATTCATGAACAAAGCTTTATATAACAAATTTATCGTATTATTGACTTCAAGATTATTACAAACTAACAATCTCCCACTTAAGCTTGGAGTCAATCATATTGAGCCATGCCTTATACAAATCTCTTTATTCTATAAATCTATCAGATTTAAAGGAAAATCTCACAGCCAATCTCCTATGTGTCTCAAACCCATAGAAGATATGTGCAACTAGTGCTTGGCCTGAGGTAGAGATCTTACAAGTGGATCAGCTGTGTTGCCGACGGTGTCAATTTTACAAATCTTTACGTCGCCTCTATTTATGATTTTTCATATGAGGTGATAACGTCTGTGTAATCACTTACCACGAGCTCCGAGTCAGCACCGTAGATGAGAAACATATCCTTAGTTCTTCTTAAGTACTTAAAGATATTCTTTGCAGCATTCCAGTGCTCCTAGCATGGATTAGCCTGATATCTACTCGTCACACTCCAAGCGTACGAGACATCAGGGCGAGTGCACAACATGGCGTACATGATAGAGCCAATAGCCGAAGCATATGGTACTCTACTCATTATGTTTTGCTCATCAGTTGTCAAAGGACACTGAGTCTTGCTAAGCTGTGCACCATGATTCATTGGCAGAAATCTTTTCTTAGAATTCTACGTGCTGAACCGATTCAGCACTTTATCAATGTATGTGCTTTGACTTAATCCAATAAGTCTCTTAGATCTATCTCTATAGATCTTTATGCCTAGTATATAGACAGCCTCGCCCAAATCCTTCATTGAGAACACTTTCTTTAATGAAGATTTGGCTGATTGCAATAGGGAATATCATTTCCCATTGAGAGTATATCATCCACATAGAGGATTAGAAAAGCGATGGCACTCCCACTAGTTTTCCTGTATACACAAGGTTCTTCTTCGCATTTGATGAAGTCAAACTTTTTGACTTCTTCATGAAATCGAAGATTCCAACTCCGTGATGCTTGCTTCAATCCATAAATGGATTTGAGAAGCTTGCATATCTTTCCAGCATTTCTTGGATCCTCAAAACCCGTGGGCTGTATCATATACACGTCCTCTTCCAAATTTTCATTTAGGAAGGCGGTTTTCACATCCATCTGCCATATTTCATAATCATGAAATGCGGCTATTGCTAGGAGCATCCGAATTGACTTAAACATAGCTACGGGCGAAAAAGTTTCATCATAATCTACGCCGAGAATTTGTTTGAAACCTTTCGCTACTAGCCGTGCTTTGTAAATAGTCATATTACCATCCATGTCTATTTTTCTTTTAAAAATCCACTTGTTAGCTATGGGTTTTACCCCAACAGGTGGTGCAACCAGGTTCCAAACCGTGTTGTCATACATGGATTGTATTTCGGATCTCATGGCCTCCAGCCATTTATCAGAGTCGGGTCTATCCACTGCTTCCGCATAGGTCAGAGGATCTTCAGCATCAAATGCTGAGACTTCATGCAGTCCCATGTACCTTTAAGGTGCACGAACTGTCCTATGTGACCTTCGTAGCACTTGTTCTTCAGGCTGTCGAACTTCATCCACATCAGTATGCGCATTTAGTTCTATTTCAACTTGCGTTGAAGTAGATGAGCTCGGGACTAGAACTTCTTCCACAACTATTTGTAGATTTGGTTCTTCCAAATGCTCATTAGCCGAAGAATCAAGTGGTGGGTTTATCTGATCAGTATCAGATATTGTATTGTGTGATGTATCTTGAATTTCTTCAAGTATTACATTACTCCCACTACTTCCTTTTGCGAGAAACTCTTTCTCCAAAAATATACCATGACGAGCAACAATTATCTTGTTCTCGGACTGATAATAGAAGTAATATCCTTTCGTTTCCTTAGGATACCCTACGAAAAAATATTTATCAGCTTTGGGTCCAAGTTTGTCAGAAGTCGAACGTTTGACAAATACCTTGCAACCCTAAATTTTAAGATAAGACATATTTGGTATCTTACCAAACCATAACTCATATGGAGTCTTTTCTACTGACTTGGATGGAACCCTATTTATTATTAGTGCAGCAGTTTCTAGTGCGTGCCCCCAAAAGATTTTTGGGAGTGTGGTATTACTCATCATGGAACGAACCATGTCTAACAGAGTTCGATTCCTCCTCTCAGAAACACCGTTCCATTGCGGCGTTCCCGGAGGTGTGAGTTGTGAGACTATCCCACATTCTTTTAAGTACATTGTAAACTCATAACTTAAGTATTCGCCTCCACGGTCTGACCGTAAGGCCTTAATACTTTTATTCAGTTGATTTTCTACTTCAGTCTTGAATTCCTTGAACTTTTCAAAGGATTCAGACTTATGTCTCATCAAGTAGACATAACCATATCTACTGTAATCATCAGTAAACGTGATAAAGTAGCGATCACCATTTCTTGTACAAGTACTCATTGGTCCGCATACATCTGTGTGTATAAGGGCTAATAAGTCACTTGTCCTTTCGCCCTTCTTGGAGAAAGACAATTTGGTCATTTTTCACGTAAATAAGATTCACAATATTAAAATTATCAAGAAGTCCAACTTCATGTAACTTTTGATGCGTTTCTCGTTTATATGACCAAGGCGATAATGCCATATGAAAGTCATACTTTCATGAGATGTTTTGAGTCGTTTATTGATGTTAAATATAGGTTTGTCTATTTCCAGTATATAAAGATCATTCATCATAAAAGAAGATCCATAATATAACTCATCTTTATATATAGAACAACCATTGTCCTTTATAACAAAAGAGAAACCATTCATTTCTAAACATGAGATTGAAATGATGTTTCTGGAAATACTTGGAACAAAATATACATTTTCAAGTTCCATTACAAGCCCGCTAGGCAAACACAACTCTATACTTCCGACTATTACGGCTGCAACTTGTGCACCGTTTCCAACTCGGAGTTGTATTTCCTTATTTTGTAGTTTTCTCCTATTCTTTAGTGTCTCTATATTTGAACAAATATGAGCACATGATCCAGTATCCAATACCCAATCATGAATAGAGGTAACAACGTTAACTTCAACAATAAAAATACCTGAAGTTGAAGTCTTGA
>CAXKVV010001130.1:0-29741 GCA_964058805.1 Schoenoplectus triqueter | reverse complement strand
GTTAATTTCAAATAACGGTTAACGCAAAAAAAATGTTAACTGTTTATTAAACGCAACAGTTAACGCAAATTAAATTTGCGTGACTGTTTTGCACGTTAGACACCCCTACTCCTCGGTATATAAATTCTCAAACTAAAAAAAGGAAAAACGTCTATCTCTTGGGGCAATATTAAAGTAAATTTAAGTAATTGAGAAACATTTTTAGCTGTACACCAAATAGTAATTAAATGTATAATTCGTAAAAAGAACGTATAGTAGAGACTCAACAAATCACACCACGAATTAATTCAACCAATAATTTGTCTTTCAAAGGAATGCACCAATCGATCATTCAGATATCCTCTAAATATAAGTTTTGAAAAAAATAAAAAAATTATAATTAGTAATCCAACACCATATAATCTAAACCATATATCATGAAACAAAAAATGATGAGCAGTTTCAAGACGACCCCAAAACACACAAAAAGTAACACCTTGCCACCCTTTGTAAGTAATTGATTCTTAATAAACACTTTTTTCCCTAAATAACCACATGAAGATTTTAATCTTCAATGAACTTTTAGAATTCCAAACAAATATAATTTTAAGAAAGTACCATTCCTTCAATTTTAAAGTTTAAAAAATCAATATAGGTATTCATTTCAAGATTTTGAAGTATATAATAAATTTATTATAAATCTTACGAAAAAATTGCGACATTAAAATTTACATAAAAATACCATTCTCTTCTCTCTTTCCTAATTTTCTGATTATTTTTAAATTACAGTCTTAATTTTTGTCGTCCACGATCTCGTTTGTAGAATAATTGTAGCGTCTCTCCTCTCTTCCTCTCGTCGCTCTCTCTCATCTCCAGATTGCTGTCAGCCTTGAATCTGAGGTAAGCTCCATCTTTGATCGGGCATGGTTTTCTCAAAATTTGCTTAGTTTTATTTTAGATTGTAAGAAATTGTGGTATCATCTCTCTCTGTTTCTCCCGTCTTCTCCATCTCACCCCCCGGCGACCCCCTTCTTCCTCTTGACTCAGCTCTATCGTTCCTCTCGCTGCAACCGTCTGCCTCACCTCTTCTCCCCACCAGCTGTACTCTATCTCTCTCATTCTCTCTCTCTCTCTCTCTCTCTCTCACACACACACACACACACACACACACACAAACACTGACACACCCCTCATATGAGTAAATATATGGTAGTCCCCCCTCACCATATCTCATCTCCTTCGGCGTAGTTACTATAACCCTCTTTCTTTATCTCTCTTTTCCTTCCTGTCAGTAATAAGTATTCGAACGAAGGCAATCAGAGGAAAAACTGAGCTTGTATTGCTTGATTCCTTGGATCGCGGTACAGTAGCGGAGCTTGGCAAAAATATTAGAGTGGCCGGCTATAAAATAGTGATTAGATTCAATGAAATTTAAGTTTTAAATACAGTGATTTACATGTATTTTTTGGATTGAAAGGGAGGGCCACAACCCAAATTTCTACCACTAAGCTCCACCACTGTCGCGGTATTTAACCTCTATTTTTCTTATATTCTTTTGTCCCGATTTCCTTTGAATCCATCATCCATGTTGGGTCTGATGTAGGCCAGAGTCCATTTCTCTTGGTGTTTTATGTTGCAATTATTGCCTAGCTTCTATTATAATTTCATTATCATGATCATTAAACTGTTTTGATTGAGTCTGCACTAATTTTGTGAATTTCACATAAAATTGGAACTTTGCATTTATGACCAAATTTTCACAAATTTGGGTGAATGAAGTACCAAATAACACTGAAATCAGTTTCTCTGATAAACAATTTCCAAGTAATGTATCAGTTTTGAATAACAAAATGAACTGGGTTCCACTGGCAGAATTTTGTAAATTAATGTTCACTGATTCTATTTCAAACTTCAAAGATTGTGAACTGCCTTAACAGTAAATGGACATTTTTGTCGGTTCAAGTGTCTTGCAGTTATTTTGTGTCTGTTATTTCTGACTGACAAACTTGTTAATGAGCTATATTTTTTTATCTTTTATTTTTTTCTGTGGATAAGAACTAACATAAATTGTGCTAAATGACATATCAGGTTATTCTTAAAAAAATGGGGCTGGTCAAAACGGGTGCTGACATGGAGGAAGGAACCTTGGAGATTGGCATGGGTAAGATGGGATTTATTTGTAATTTTATATTCTCTAATTAGTGTTCTCTTTTGCTGTGCTTTTTGCGCAGAATTTGTGTAATTACCTTCTTTTATTTGGTTTAGAGTACAGGACTGTTTCTGGTGTTGCTGGACCTCTAGTTATTTTGGACAAAGTCAAGGTACATAACCATCTGAGCTTGCTAGTTAAAGAGAAAACTTAAGATTACAGTACAGTTATAAAACAGCTGTCTTTTATAACATTTTTGTAATGTGGAATTCTTGTTCAGGGCCCAAAATATCAGGAAATTGTAAATATCAGGCTCGGTGATGGCACCACAAGACGTGGTCAGGTGCTGGAGGTAGATGGAGAAAAAGCTGTTGTTCAGGTGTCTCTCTGAGAAAAATGTCTCAACTGCGTGAGATTCAAATTCATATATGCAAGCATAAATTATATAATTATTGAGTTGTTTCCATGTTTTTAGGTGTTTGAGGGTACATCTGGAATTGACAACAAGTACACCACTGTTCAATTCACCGGCGAGGTTATTTGTCCTTCCTTTTGCTATATTATAGGTTTCTAGTTTGTTGAATACTATGCTTTATTTGGAACTGATGTTATTTTTTTTTTCTTTTGTTTTCTAGGTGTTGAAAACACCTGTTTCCCTTGACATGCTTGGACGCATTTTCAATGGATCTGGAAAGCCCATTGATAATGGACCTCCAATTCTACCTGAGGCTTACTTGGATATTTCTGGTAGTTTTTCTAGCCAACTGAAGCTTGAGTTTAATAGTATTCTTATTAGTGTCCAGCACTGTACTGAGAAACTCTATTTATGTTGCAAATTTTCTGAATATGCAAGTTGCATAAGGTGCTTATGTTGGTTGTTTAAAAGGAAAAGTGAGAAACCAAAATAAAATAAAATATACTTATGTGCAGGTCCATACTGACTGAGATCTGTATATGCTTTTTCCATAAATGATTTATTAAAGTTTGCTATTTATCTTTGCTTAAGGGCTGATCTTATTACTGAGTTATATTTGGATTACAGGAAGTTCAATCAACCCAAGTGAGAGAACTTACCCAGAAGAAATGATCCAAACAGGAATTTCAACCATAGATGTCATGAACTCCATTGCTAGAGGCCAGAAGATTCCTCTCTTCTCTGCTGCTGGGCTTCCTCACAATGAGATTGCTGCTCAAATCTGCCGCCAGGCTGGCCTTGTCAAGAGTCTCGATAAATCCGGCAGCAGTGCTGAGGTAACTAACCAAGTGCCACCTAAATTCTTTTAATTTTTAGTTTCAGGCTTTAAGAAGTTTTCAGTTTACAAACAGCACCAAAGGCTCTTGGGCACTGTATATTTACAAGAACCCCCCTATATGATTACTTATTTGTGGTCTCATATTCTATTAATTGTGTGCTTTTCTTTTTGGATGAGCAGAAGGGAGAGGACGACAACTTTGCTATTGTTTTTGCAGCCATGGGAGTTAACATGGAAACTGCTCAATTCTTCAAGCGTGACTTCGAGGAGAATGGATCCATGGAGAGAGTCACACTGTTCTTGAATCTGGTAGTCACCTTTGATTTGAATATCTGATTCTGACTTGTACCAGCCAGACATTTCACCAACATGGTCTCAATATCTTTAAGTCTTGTTAGAGCTTTTATGTTGTTTTTGTTAGTTATGGGACATTGATTTTTGCATTTGAAGTTTTGCAAAAAGGAGGTTTCAAGAAATAAACTGGGAGATTGGGGTTTCTGAAGATGCAAAATGGGTGTTTTTCTTCTCTATAAACCAGTCCTTATCAGTTTGGCCAGATAGTGTATAAAAAACAGATTTGTATCACCACCTGGTGGTGGGATCCAGTAGTGTTTTCTGAATGAGATTACTATAGCTTAAGTTTTTCTACTGAATTAACTGGTTGTAGAAATTATAACCTGGGAAAAGTCAAAATTGGATTAGATTTAAAAGATAGTTTTAATGCATCATTCATTCCTAGGCCAATGATCCTACCATCGAGCGTATCATCACACCTCGTATTGCTCTGACTACTGCTGAGTATCTAGCATATGAATGCGGGAAGCATGTTCTTGTGATCTTGACTGATATGAGCTCCTATGCCGATGCTCTTCGTGAGGTACTATAAAATTGTCATTGCTGTTTTTTCATCCAATCAATTCCTCCTATTAATCTATGCGTGCAACTAGCTGCAAAACTCTGTTGCAAAGCCATATGGATGCAACTCACTTTAATAATAATATTATTTTGATTTTCGACAAATAATTTCTTAGGACGGGTTACTGTATGCTTTATTCCTTTTGGTCCTGTTCAGCTGTGAGAGCCATAGCCCTGGAATATAAGAATATGGAATTGGAAGTTGGTCGTTTTTCCGGTCTATTCCAGAGATGTTCGGGAACCTCAACGATTGGAATACTGACAATGTACTACTTTCAACTGAAAAAAAAAAAATACTACAACTCCTTCCTAGCCTACCCCAATTTATATGGGATTAAAGGCTTTGTTGTTGTTGTTGGGTTGCTTGACCAGACCAAATTTCCTTATTACCAGTGGCCTTTTTATGTAACATACTATATATAGGTCTCTGCTGCAAGAGAAGAAGTGCCAGGTAGACGTGGATATCCTGGGTACATGTACACTGATCTGGCTACCATATATGAGAGAGCTGGTCGTATTGAGGGGCGCAGTGGCTCCATTACCCAGATCCCCATTCTTACAATGCCTAATGATGGTACATATCTTTATGTTTCTTCTCATAAGAGGAACATTATATCAAAAATGAAGCAAGATGATCGAGCTTGATATCACATATGTTTCTCAGTATACATTCCTGTTTCTTATTCATAAAATCTGGAAAGGAAGTTTTTTGATGTATTTTCATAGTAAGCAACATCAGTACCTACCTTGGTTTCCAACAAAAAAAAAATACTAGCAACCCTTTCTTCTGTGTGTTAGTTGATTAGACTCTTTCTATCTATATCATGAGAAACACCATACAATGCTTCGCTTGCTACATTTTCATAGCATGTGCTACAGCTTTTAAGAAAATTTAAGCAAACACTGAATGTGTGCTTAAAACCTATTTTGCTTTAACAGATATTACACATCCAACTCCTGATTTGACTGGCTATATTACTGAAGGACAAATTTACATTGATAGGCAGCTTCATAACAGACAGGTTCTATGTTACATTGCTTATATGCTTATTTATTTTTATATCCTTCTAGTCACTAATTTATAATTTTTGTCTTGCATAACTACAGATATATCCGCCCATCAATGTCCTTCCATCTCTATCCAGATTGATGAAGGTAAGATTAATT
This sequence comes from Schoenoplectus triqueter, assembly GCA_964058805.1. Lineage (NCBI taxonomy): Eukaryota > Viridiplantae > Streptophyta > Magnoliopsida > Poales > Cyperaceae > Schoenoplectus > Schoenoplectus triqueter. The sequence continues at coordinate 24,278 of CAXKVV010001130.1, read as the reverse complement.
TTGTGATGAACATAAATTTTTTTTATGTATTTTTATAGTGAACTCAATAACAAATTAATTGAACAGAACTTATTCTTTCTGCTTGTAGAGTGCTATTGGTGAGGGCATGACTCGCCGTGACCACTCTGATGTGTCTAATCAGGTCTTAATTTAATCATTATTACTTGCTATTTTTCATGCATATTAAATTTAATTATTTTATTTGGAACATTTTATTCATTTGGTGATTCAACAAAAACAGCTATACGCCAATTATGCTATTGGAAAGGATGTTCAGGCCATGAAAGCTGTGGTAGGAGAGGAGGCTCTCTCATCAGAGGATCTGGTCTCTCTCTCTCTCTATCTCTCTCTCTCACACACACATACACACAAAAAACACATGCACAGGTACACGGTTAATACAGAACGATGCAATAAAACTGGAGCAATATAGTTTTGTTGTCCAATATTTGAATTGATTAAATTAGATTTAACTAGCTGTTATTAAGTAATAATTTTTGAAGGGTTTCTTTGTGTTCAAATGGAATTGGAACTGAAATACATCATGTATACCCCTTGAAATGAGAAATATCTCACATAGGTCTGTAAGACATGAAAGCCATCCCCTTGTTTTTATTTTTCAAATAATTCCCTGTTCTACTCTCCTTGACCCAACAGAGAATTGGCAAATTCATGTGCATCTTTCATTTTGTTAGGTTCTGTAGGACTTCACATGAAATTGCTATGTATCATCTATCAAGCATTTGATTTAGTAAATGCAGCTTTTTGGTGATAAATGTAGTGGCCGTTTTCTTTTCAACTCTTCTTTTTGTTTGTGACATTTATCTTGTATTGAATTGTATTTGTGTTATATGCAGCTGTATCTAGAATTCCTTGAAAAGTTTGAAAGGAAATTTGTCACGCAAGGTGCATATGACACCCGTAACATTTTCCAGTCACTTGATTTGGCATGGACGCTGCTGCGTATCTTCCCTCGTGAGCTACTCCATCGTATCCCTGCGAAAACCCTAGACCTGTACTATACCCGAGATGCTACTCATTAATGATTCCATGAACATTTGTATGGTCTCCTTGGCAATATCACAGTTTTGTGAGAAATCTCTTTAAAATAAATAAAGTTAGACCTCTTTTTGATTTGTAGCTATATATATAGATAGGTTTGATATTTCTATTCATTGATGATATTTTTTGCGCATGTACTGAGTTTCCTTATTTGGGGGCCTTGGATTTGTGCTGTCTTGTGGTTGTCGCTTCTGTTATTTAGTAATAAAATGCTATATTAAAACATTGATCCTGTATTTTGTGTAAAGATCAAAATTGTTAGCCTACTTTATAAAGGACGTCATGCCACTGCTGCTACTATTTATCATTAATTTTATAGCTTCCGCATGATCCGTGTATGCTATTACATGTTCTAACAACAAACAGAAACATGGAACTTTCAAATTTTACCAGAAAACTAACTGGGAACTTCATGATGAACTTCCGAATTTTACCAGGGAAGGAACATGCTTCAGATATTAACATTCTAGTAAATAAATTAACATCCAAATTGCTCTATGCATATTAGCAAGCCAAAATAAAATACTGGAAAAATTAAGCTATTACGCTTCTCATCAGTACAAGACCTAAGACTGAATGCTGCACTTGCATTGCAATATAGCACGTGCACATGGACATGAACATCATATATCAGAAAATGATTCCTTGATGTGATTTGTGAACCAACCAAAGAAGCCCCCCAACCACGACAGTGACACACACAAACAAAATGCGCGCGCGCGCGCGCACACACAAGAAAACAAGGCCAACCCAACAAACCCACCTAAAAAGGATAACTTGCTGTGAACTGAACCTCCGACTCTTCTGCTTCTATCAATCCATCTGTCAGGCCTGTGTAAAGAAAACTATCATACTCTTTTTCTGAGAACCAGAAAATATCATACTCAACAGGTAAAGCCAGTACTGAGGTAAGAAAAATGAAGTAAGAAAATTCATTTCAATAAGTTGTATCTTTCTTAAACCAATAAATAGAACAAAAGTTATAATTAAAGCAGCCAGTAAAAAAAACTCAAATAACTAGTTATAATAAGCATGAAAAGGCTAAATTCAATATGTTTTTTTAATGTGCCCCACATCCATGACACGACGATACATGTCATGGTCATGAAATATCTTATGTATCATAATCTGTTTCACCAAATAAAAGTCTTCTTAATGGTCAGAACCCGAATGCATATTATAGATTATATAAAATAGTAGCCACAAATATAAACAGAAATATAGAATACCCTGAAAAACATCATCTTTCCAGTAATCTCAGTCGACCATTTCCCTCTGTCGAAGGGAAAAGTGAGAACAAATTAAAAATTGTTTAGTGTGGAATGTGCCATTTCAAATTATCAGAGTTTAAATGAATGACCAATAGTGGAGAAATCATTGTGGAGGACCAACTTCCTCTCTATTTAAAAATAGGATGGGGATCACTTTACAATGTGTTATTTTGACAATTTTAACAACGGACTCTAGAATAAACATCAAAACTTAAAAATAAAAAAAAAATTATGTTATTTTACTTGTAGATTGTTAGTATTTTAAATTTTATGTAATTTTATTATCATTTGGTTGTCCATCAAAAACCATTAAATTATAATTATTTTAAATTATATAAAATTTTGATTATCTTTAATGATCTATCAAACGATAATAAAATTATATAAAATTTGAAACACTATTAATCTATAAGTAAAATAATATATCTATACATTATTTTCTATTTTTAAACTCTTTTTGATATTTATTTTAGAGTCCATTGTCAAGATTGACAAAATAACGCATTGTCAAGTGATCCCCACCCTCAAAAAATAAGTTGGTTTGAATTAGCAAACAATATGATTTTCCTCTGAAACAAGATGCTTCATATATAGCTGAAAGTACACATTAAACAATTCAATAACAGAGCCTTGCAGCACATGGAAATGAAAGACAAAATTCTGTATTAGACTGCCCAAGAAAATAAGATGAATGCCAGAGTAAGTTCTAGCACACGATGATCAGCAACTCCGGGAAACCACCTTACTGTCATCTTATGTGTTGCATCCTTGAGACTCTCTTCCTACCAGTTGGTATTATTTCCAATAAATAAATAAACGTACAATAATCCCAAAAGTTATCCAACAAATAAAAAAATGCCATATTCAAAGTAATACCAATCAGTCAAAACCAATGATTGGGCTTCAAATGAAATATTAAGGACATCTTCAATGAAAATTTCTAATGAGTTACTAAATCCTATGTATCAGTTGTTATTTAAGTTTTTGGGTTAGATCAGAGTTTTTAATTTAGAAACTATTAAGAAAAATTGCTAAAATAGAAACTCATTTTTAAACGCTACGTCATTTAGAAACTCACTTGATTCAGTGATAAAAAAATTTTCAAAACAAAACTAACGATGGAAAATAATTTGATGCTACTAGTTTGACATTAGAACTATGAAAATGTTATTAAATAATGTCTTTTTGATTTCTGTAATGGAGTATATCCTGTAAAGTTTCTAATCAATTGTTAAATAAATGATGTGATAGTTATTAGCAACTCCAAACGATTTGTGCTTTGGAGATGCTCTAAACACATTCGTACACGATGAGAGTGATTTTAAGATCTAAACAACTCAATCTCAATATCCATGGGATAGAATTCAACGATAAATTCAGTTCAACAATTTGAACTGCTTGACAAGCCAAACATTTGCATCCTAAAATATCAAATTCTTGAAATTTGGGCTTTGTTAAGATGAAGAGATTGAGTCACCAAAACAATTCATTTCCTAATATCTTGATTGTTTGCACAAATGGACTCAAATCATAAAAAGATAATATGGAACATAAATGCTTGGCTTTAGAATCAGATGAGAAGCAGGATTAAATTTGATGTCGCAAGCAAATTCATAAAATTTTTGGTGAACCGCACTGTATCTAATACTTCTTTTTTTTTCATTTGAGTGGTTGTTGCATCTACTCGTTCGTTTAGCAAATTAAGTAATAGATTTGGAAGAATAATAAAATAGTGTATTTTTAGAAGAGTGATATTCTTAACTATTCGGAAGAGTAAAAATATCATTTGACAGTTGTTAATCAGAATATTTAAAATATGGATAATTATGATACTAACAATGATGATAATAATAATAATAGTAAAATAACAATTATAGTAATAAAAATAATGATAATATAATATAAATAATAAAATAATGATCATAATTCATAATCATAATCATAATAAATAATAATATTCATAGTAGTAATCATAATAATATAATAGAAATATAAACATAATCATAATATAATAATAATAAATTATAATTACAATCATAATCATAATAATATAATAATAAATAATCATAATTCTAATAATATAATAATATAATACAATATAATCAAATAATAATCATAATCATGATATTAATAATCATAGTCATAATCATAATAATATAATAATATAATAAAAAAAATTATAATCATAATCATTATATAATAATAATAAATAATTGTAATCATAATATAATCATAATAATAAATAATTATAATCATAATAATATAATTATAATATAATCATAGCTATAATCATAATAATATAATATAATATAATAATAATAATAATAATAATAGTCATAATCATAATAATATAATAATAATATAACCATAATCATAATATAATAATTTAATAATAATAAAATTATAATCATAATCATAATAATATAGTAATAATAAATAATCATAATCGTAATAATATAATAATAATATAATCATATTTATAATCATAATATAATAATATAATACTAACATCATAATTATTATGATATAATAATAATAAATAATAATAAAATTAATCATATAATAATAATACTAACAATGATGTTAATATAATAATAACAATACTTATTACAATAATAATAATAATAATAATAAATAATCATCATAATATTAATATAATAATAAATCATAATCATACAATAATCGTTATTCCGATGAGAGTTAATCCGGTATACCACATATAACTTAATATACAGAATTAGTATCATTCTGCACTCTTCTACTTAGTCCAAAATTCATTTGACAAATTAATTCGTCGAAATAACTATTTTATTCCTACTTTTTGTAATTCCGCGGAGTGCCAAATAAACCCAAAATTTTTGCCACTCGGCTCAGTTCCTAGACGAAAAGTTATTTCGGTTGATGAGTTGTTACAAGAGAGGCACCCTACGTTGTTACAGCTCAAAGAGAATCTCAGAGTAGCAGTAGAACGAATGAAGAAACATGCTCATAAACATAGAAGTGAGAGGACTTTTCAGATTGGGAATTGGATCTATCTAAAGTTATAACCTTACAAGAAACACAGTGTTTAGAAGAGAAGCAATCAGAAATTGAGCTCCAAAATTTTTGATCCCATTGAAATCGTTGAAAAGATTGGCAAGCTATTATATAAACTAAGCATCAATTTTTTAATCTAATAATCTGATAAATCATATCATTAATAATAATAACATAAAAATCTAAATTTTAATAGCAAGAATAGCATTGCGTCACTATGAGTGGCGCTTAAAAACACGTCCAATGGCGTCTTATTTAATTTTAATAAAAAAATATGCGCAAGTGAGAGTGACGCAATTCAACTGGTCTTGCTACAGTACCCGCGAAATTGAAAGGTTTTGTCTTTCACACCACAATTGCTAAGCGTTGAAAAAAAAGACGTCACTCCAAGTCCAAGTGACGTCTTTGTCAGTGAAAATAGTGTTTTTTATATGCGTCATCCGCAGTGGTACGTTGTCATTTTTAATATTATTTTTTTTTCATTATCATTATTTATAAAAAAAAATTAATATTATTAAATTAAAAAATCGGTATAAACTAAGGCTGCTAGAAGGGACACAAGTACATGCAGTATTCCGTGTGTCTCAACTCAAAGGGAAGGATGAGAAAGGGCAACAATTCGAACAAGCTTTACCCTTACTAGAAGAAAAGAAGAAAAATAAAATGGTACCAGTTGTGATATTAAGAAGAAGGATGACTCCGAGGAAAAACAAACCAGTTCCACAAGTGCTAATCAGATGGTATACTCTGCCAGATTTTGACGCTACTTGGGAAGATTATGAGGACATGAGAATGCAATTTCCTGAATTTGTCGCTGAAGACAGCTCCAATGTTAAGGGGGAATTAGCCGTAGAAGGAGAGGAATGCAAATTAGCAGAAAGGAAAATGAAGTGACGGCAGTAGTAAAGGAGAAATAACAGTTGATTCACTGGGGAAGGGGCCCCACTTGCAGAGTAAATAGAGAAGAATTGAACTGTTATTCGATTGAAGAGTTGTTAAGAGGATCAATGGTTAGGATTCTGTAACAAAATTGAATAAGAATTCCTTGTATTAGTTCTTTCAATACAGTTTCTAGTCCAACTTGTATATAAGCTCCTAGTCCAACTTGTATCGTATGAAAAAAAGATGAATAAGAATTCCTTGTATTAGTTCTTTCAATACAGTTCTTGTTTACATTTACTCTACTAATTCCTTCCTCCTTTACAGTTCTCATTTTATTTACGGTTTTCCTCTCCTCACTCTCAATTGCATATCTCCGATAAGCAAATGATTTAGTAATTTAAGTTGTAACTAATTATAATGATCACTCTCAATTGTATATTTCCGATAAGCAAATGATCTAGTAATTTAAGTGATAACTAATTATAATGATCACAAAGAAATTATGAATTCAAATTCCCATAAACATAAAATAAAATTTATGATTTAACTCTCATCTTTCTCTCTCAAAAAATATATATATATATATCTCCAATAAGAGCTGGGTGGTAATCCTCTGTTCCACTAACTGGTACGTAACACACCGACTCCGCTACGTGCACTCGATCGAACTTTCTGATATTTTTTTCTCTTTCTTATTCGACTTCAAAGATATTGGAATAGAGCCATTTTGTGTTAAATTTCGGTAATATCTCGTTTGGTTGGACTCCCATTTTGAGTGTTAATAGACTTCTTCTCAAGTAATACTTCCATGCATTTCCTTTCACCTTTCTTCCTTTGCCCGGCCCAATTGGTGTGTGCTGTATATGTATAGCTCAAATAACGAAGGATGCAAAGAATGACTTACAGTGGAAAGAAATTTAAACGAATTAAAGGTACTTCAGTGGAAAAGGAGAGGTTTGTTCACCGAATCAAATACAATTTTATACCATTGTTAAAGTGTTTGAGAGAAAGAAACTCCCATGGTACCATGGAACAGATGATTTTGCCCTCACCCCTTTAACTCTCTCAATTGGAGCACCAAATTTCTGATATACCTAATCTGTGTTAAACTGGCTCAAATATTTTACTGATCTGGCCAGGTCGAGCTTCTATCCCAAAAAAATAAAAATAAAAAATAAACTAAACTCTTGATAATGTTAACACTTAACAAGCATAAGAGAAACATACGAGCTAAATTGTTTGCATTTATTCAAAACATTTAAAAGAAAAGGATGATTCAAGAACTCCTGGTCAGTGTAAAACTCAGGTCACAAAAGATAACAGTATTGGTAGGGCGCTGATAAGAGTTGATTGCTAGTGCATCACTCATTTACCAGATCTGGACACTGCCTACAAGACTTTGCTTTTGTTGTGATCTCATAGCATCTGTCGTTTTCTTTTTGTTATCTTCCATTTCTATTGTGGCCGTTAACTGAGAATGTTGTCTTAACCAAGTTCACCAGGGTGATAATGTTATGGTAGGGTATCAATTATTGATTCGATCTGATTTGATATAATCTGAAAATAATTTGATTGAATATGGATTTAATTTTTTTATCTGAATTCGATCGGGTCGGGTTTGTATCAATCAAATCTGAACCGATTAATTATATTTTTTAAAGTAATTTTATGATTTAATACTAATTAAAATTTAAATATATACTAATTTTACATTAATTAAGATTAATTATAAATAATTAATATTTTATTATTTAAAATTATATAAAAATAATTAATAAATATTTAATTATTTTACACGGATCGGGTATGGATCAAAATTTTTTTATCCAAATTTAATTAAATCGATTCGAATCAAATAAAAATAAAAATAACAATAAAATAATATAATCCAACTCAAACCTAACCCACCCATTGACACCCTACACCTACTCCGATAGATACATTATGAGTTTGTAATCCCTATATACATCGTACAAAATAAAACTGTACCAATCGGGTTCTATTCCTCACCTTCGCAAGTGTTTTATAAACGCTCACTTTCAAATTTTGACTTTTTTTATGATGTATTTTCATAAAACTTGATTAAAATAGTGTTTCAGAGTTCTAAAAAAATGTTCAGAATTGTAAGATGTGCCAAGTCGACATCTGTGCCCATATGTTTGATGTATCATGAATTGGGCATTATATTTTATTTATTTCTTTTTGAAAGGACGATGATATTATACTTCTTAAATTATAATTTATGTTTGTCTAAGCTTCAACCCATGACTTCTGATATCATCCGGATTAGATGTCATTTGAGTAAGTAGTTACTTTGCAATATTATGTTTTATTTAAGATTAATTCTAGTTAACATTCAAATTTTATGGTACATCTAATGTTTATGGTATATTCTTTTGAAAAATATTACTCAAATAAAACTTCGAAATCATAAATGTGTTCTAATAATTTAGATAAACTGCGTAATAAATTTTATTCAATTTGAAAGAGATTTTGTCTCTTGTAATATAAATTCCAAATTTAGCAGTGTGGTTTTAATAATATTATGAGGAATGACTAATTAATCTCTAAATTATTTTACATTTATTACACATCTTATCTAAGTCATAGAAACATATATACGATTTAAATTTTTTCATTCGAGTATATTTTTTTGAAAATATGTATCATTATTGGATGTACCATAAATATTGAATGTACACTAGAATTACTCTTTATTTAGAACATATACTTTATAATTAACACTATAAATATGAAGCTAATTTTTTTGAGATAGAAAATTCTAAAACTTAAACGTTTTATTACGAAATTGAAGTATTCACAATTATAAAAATCTAAAAAAAATGTGTAAGTGAGAATAGCAGATATTCATTTTCAACTTTTGGTACAGAAAGCCATCATACTTCCATAGCATTCAACGTAGCAAAATGTGAAGGGAATCAGTCGTTCGAAAAAAAAAGGAAAAAAAAAGAGGGTTGTTGGGGGGTCATTCGCGTCGATTCCATAATATATTCGGTTGTCCATCCAAAAAATCTTGGATCAGCAATGTTGGGTTCATTTACGGTGTGAATGAGAGATTCAAGAATCAAAATCTCCCCAATTCCAAATCTACCTTTTTTATTCGGATCCTTCCATCAGCAAAAGTAGCATCGATAAGATAGCCAACAATACAAACAATGTTGTTCACTGATTGCAGAGAAGAACATCATAAATGGATGTTCATAGCAAAAAAAAATATTTTTTAAGGTCCAAGAGGACAAGTTGTCAAAGTAAATTAATGGCCTAAAGCAGCGATTGGGACTTGTAAATTAGAGTCAAATTTGAAATTTTGACCTGCCCACTAATCCAAACATGTATTTAAGCAGCCAATCTTAGTTAAGTGTTACTTCCAATTCTCTATAAAAAAGATTGCATGAGATATTATTATGACATGGACAGACATGAGCGGAACCAGAATTGGAGGATAAGGGAGTCGGAAGAGAACAGGCGTTAATGAATTTTAAGTTTTAACACCAAAATTACTCGTAAAACCATCCAATTTCATCGACTTCTAAAGAGCATGGAGGCCGCCCCTCGCACGGATATATATATATATATATATGTATGTATGTACAGGAAGGTCAAGTTACACAATTTTTTTATGGTACTAATTATAAACGGATATTTTTAAAATTTAAATAGTCAATTCAAACCGTTTAATATGAAAAATATATTAAAATGTGCTTATAGATCAACTTAAATATATACTTTTTTTATTTATTATTTATTAAAATGGATACAAAATTTACTATTTTTAAACCATTAAATTTTGTACCCATCTTAATAAATAGTAAAAAAATAAAAAGAAATATAACTTGATCCCTCCTCTATATCTCTCTTTCTATATATATATATATATATATATATATATATATATATATATATATATGGAATGAGGTTATGGTGCTTCGCGAAATATAAAACCTCCCGTCTGTATCTCGAATTTAAAAGTCCAAATGGTCGATCCAAACCATTTAATATTATCTTCATATTGAAATGTCTTTGGAGATCAATTTTTTTTTATTTTTGTTATTTTTTAGATATGTATAAATTTTTCTGGTCTAACTATTTTTGTATCATTCAATATTAGTGATTTTTCACACATCTCAAAAATAGCAAAAAAAAATATATATTTTGATCTCCAAAGATATTTCAATATGAATATTATGTTCAATGGTTTAGATCGGTCATTTGGACTTTCAAATTTGAGATATCGATGTGAAACACAGAAGGTTATTGTGCTTCACGAAGCACTATAACCTCACTTATATATATATATATATATATATATATATATATATATATATATATATATATATATATATATAAGAATTAGGTTATGGTGCTTTGCAAAGCACAAGAGCGTTGTGTGATTTGCGCTATATTATTAATTTTAAGTCAGAAATAATCGATCCAAACCACTCAATCTGATCTTCATATCAAAATCTATTAGTAAACCAAATTTTATATTTTTTGGAATTCATTTGCTATTTTTTTGGATAGGGTGAAAATTATTATTTTTTGATGAACCATAATTCTCAGATCAAATCATTTTCTCCTCATCAGAAAAAATAGCAAAAAAATTCTACAAATTATAAAATTTGGTTTACTAGTAGATTTTGATATGAAGATTAAATTGAATGGTTCAGATCGATTATTTCTGACTTGAAATTAAAAATAAAGCGCAAAGCACATAACGTCTCCGTGCTTTGCAAAGCACCATGTCGAACTATATATATATATATATATATATATATATATATATATATATATATATATGAGTAAAGATATCATGAACTTAACTCAAAAAGTACATCAAATCATCTTCAAATTTTAATTTATCATGCTCATTAAATTCTTTATATGAAAATCTTGTGGGATGCAAAAATTTGGAGTGTTTTGAGTTTTTTAAATCACCATTTTTAATTTTTAAAAATGATGTTCAAAAATTAAATATTTTATTATTATTTTTATAGATATTTTTTTAAAATTAAAAACGGCGAGTTAAAAAGCTTCAAACATTCCAAATTTTTGCATCCCATAAAATTTCATATAAATAATTTAATTAATATGATAAATTAAAATTTGGATATGATTTGGTATACTTTTTGAGTTAAACTCACGGAAGGACTCTGTGAGTTTCAGCTCACGGTATCTTTTCTCTAGGGGGTGTCAATTATTGACCCGAACCAGACCCGACATGACACGAACATAAATGGGTCGGGTATAGGTTTAATTTTTTTGGCTCGAATCCGGTCGAGTCGAGTTCGGGTCAACCCGACCCGATTAATTTTATTTTTTGAAGTAATTTTGTGATTTAGTACTAATTAAAATTTAAATATACACTAATTATATACTAATTGTACACAAATTAAGATTAATTATAAAATAATTAATATTTATTGCTTAAAATTTTATAAAAATAATTAATAAATATTTAATTATTTTATACCGGTCAAGTCGGGTCAACCCATGACCTGTCGGGTCGAGTTTGAGTCAAGTTTTTTTTATCCGAATTTAATCAGGTCAGGTTCGGATCGGATCAAGAAAAATAATAAAATAATATGACCTGATCTGAATCTGACCCATTGACACCCCTACTTTACTCATATATATATATATATATATATATATATATATAGTCCGGTTACGGTGCTTTGCAAAGCACAAGAGCATTGTGTGTTTTGCGCTCTATTCTTAATTTCAAGTTAGAAATGATCGATCCGAACCGTTCAATTTAATCTTCATATTAAAATCTATTAGGAAACTAAATTTTATATCTTTTAGAATTTTTTTGCTATTTTTTCTGGTGAGGAGAAATTGGCTTGATCTGAGAATTCTGGTTCATCCAAAAATGACGGTTTTCCCCCTATCCAAAAAAATAGCAGATGAATTTCAAAAAATATAAAATTTGGTTAAATAATAAATTTTGATATGGATATTAGATTGAGCGATTTGGATCGATCATTTCTGACTTAAAATTAATAATATAGCGCAAAGCACACAACGTTTTTGTGCTTTGCAAAGCACCGTAGCCTAATTCTATATATATATATCAAGGGAAATTTCTTGACAACTATACATTTAGTTTGATAATCTTGGCAATCAATTTTCATAAAAATTCTAAAATTAAAATATTTCAAAATTATATTCTTAAATTTATAAATTGATTGTATTTTAAGTTTCATGATTTTCCAGTTTTGTTCCAAAGAAAAAATTATAATTTTCAAAAATATATAATTCTAGAATGAATTTATTTTACATGATATATAGTTTTTGAAGCACTGAAGGTATGCATAAAATATAAAAAAGTTGTATATAATTATGACAACATAATTAATGATACGACATGAAATATAAAGAAGATAAAAATGCTTGTTTCATTTAAAAATTAGATTAGAAATGAGGTATATCAAACATAAAACTTCTTAATGAAAAGAGATTTGAAAATATTTAAGCCATCTGTAAATACAAGGGAGATCACAAAAATAAATCTAATGAATAATATAAGTGATATAATATTTGTAGCATATATGAAAAGTTTATAACCTTAATCCTTTTCGCGTATGATAAATTGTAAACGGTTCACTTAATTAATTATTATGACTTAAATTTTAGGGGAATAGGAAGAATTAAAAGAAAATAGGTTAGAAATAAAATTAATTGACGAAAAGAAAATATAATTAAGAACGAAATAACAATTGGAGACATCTTTGGACTAGCAGGTGGAGGCTGATAGTATCTTCCCCGTCAACAGAGAAAGAAATGTTTTGAAAAGTGAGAAACTTAGAAAAAAGAATAAAAAGTGGGAAATTCGGTAGAGGTGTCTTGGGTCGGTTTGGGTTTGGATCGGGTGAGTCGGGTTAGTTTGATTTTTTGGAAGAAATCGGATCGGATCGGATCAAATTAATTTATATGTTGTGTTTTTTCAGATTTTTTTATCGATTGGATTGCAAGTTATTTGATTTTGGATCGGGTCGGGTTGGATCAGTTTGATTTTTTTTAAATCAGATCGGATCAGATTCGGATCCGAACATGTCATATGGGTTTTTCGAATCGTATCGCGTTCCGCCGCCTCTAAAATTCGCCAAGTCCAATGAATTAAATTCGGGTTCCTAAGGTCTAGGGGTGTCAATTACTGACCCGACCCGAACCCGACCTGACCCGATCCGACTTGACCCGAAAATTAATGGGTCGGATATGAATTTAATTTTTTGACCCAAATCTCAACCCGACCCGATCCGATTAATTATATTTTTTGAAGTAATTTTATGATTTAGTACTAATTAAAGCTTAAATATACACTATTTATATACTAATTAAGATTAATTATAAATTAATTAATATTTTATTGCTTAAAATTATATAAAAATAATTAATAATTAGTTATTTTATACATGTCGGATAGGATCGACCCGTGTAATCAGGTCGGGTTCGAATAGAACAAAAATAATAATAAAATAATATAATCTGACCCGATCCGACCCATTAATACCCCTAGTAAGGTCCAATGAAATTAGTCCTCAAACTTTTATAAAAGTTTGCTCTTATCCAAACCAACTCATTATGGTAGATTTCGGATAAACGCGATGAAGCTGCTCAATTTTATTACGGAATTGTGAAAAAGCTAAATGATAAATCTCTGCCACAGTAAAATTTCTTATGGATAAAATCAAATTGTTATATATGAAAAGACATGTTCGGATAAAATCAAAATTTAGGTCCATATTGTGTTGATCGAGTAAATGCTTCATCTGATTTTATTGGCTAAAGTGATATAATGGCAATCCTTGTCATACAGTTGCTTATTTTGCTGATGAAAGCAGCGGTAAATTCTTATGTCATGATTTTTTTTTAATTAGGAAAATATTTCCTAACATAATGAAAATAATTTCATAAGATAATTGGGGCGACTGATCAAATTGTTTTACAGTCAAAACTGGAAAAAAAAAAGAATTTGTAATTTGATGCATATATTAGTTAGGTTGTGGAAAATCGGTCTTTGACTTAGTAGCAAAAGTCAATGTTCTCCGTATGAGAGGTTATAATAGAGGGTCTTTCATAAATATTTATAAAATTTAAGGACTTGACTCTCATTTTTTTTATAAAAAAAAAGTTAGGTGTGTATCAAATTAATGCAGCTCACGAATTAATTGGCTATCTAAGTGACGATAAAGCTAATCCATTAATTTTTCAAAGTGTTTGACAGATGATCAATTAATTATTTTCAATGACTTTGTTTTTTGTTTTTTTACCACGTCCACTTATGATACTTTATTATAAGTATAATTAATCGTCTTATTAGGTAAAAGAGTGACTTTTTTCAAAGAATAAGTTAATAACAATGGAACTTTTAAAATGGAGTGAGTGATGTATTATTATCCACTAAAATACTAATTTAATCAATTAATTTGCATTTGTTGTGTTCTTAGGATGGAGGATTGCTTCATATTTATCATGCATTTTTCGATAAAGTCAAACAAAAAAAGCATGCACATATATAGTCTTTTAAAACTTAAAACATGAGGAGCCTAGTTTCTCAACTTAAATTATTTTCAAAATATTATTGCGCTCAATATTAAATATATATAACCTTTAACACAGAGGATATTTCTATAGATATTAAACCAAAAATACCAAGACAATTTTATTTTTTTCTTATGAAGCATAAATTTAATATTTTATCATTACTACTCCATACAGGTACCGAGGAGAAGCTGAGAAATAAATCGGAGGGACCATGGATTTTATGATGCTACCTCTTTGTGCAAGCACTGAAAACCAATCGGTGATTTTTTTTTTTTATAAAATTTGAGGTTTAACTCTCATTTTTTTCTCAAAAGATAAAATGGAATATTATATTTTGGTGATGCAGTAGCGAAAAAAAAGTTGCCTCTCTTAATATGAATATATGAATGAAAACAATTCATAATATGAACATATGATTGAAAATAATTCATACCGGTTGATGAGATCCGTAGTCAAAATGATAAAGATCACTGATAGTGACGTCTGAACAAATTAGAACTAAAATTATATATTTATTTTTCTACATCTTTAGAAGGGCCTTTTCAGCTTATATTCCTGCCGCATGATGTCAAGCCTCAACTTTAAAAAAAAATTAAGGACCAATTAGAATTCATTTTTATTGTGCTTTTGAATTAACAATGACAGTTTATGGAGAAACTATTGTGATAAATTGACAACATTAGTGGTGAACTGGTGATCAATTGACAGCACTAGTGGCTCTGGACTAATGCACTTTGCAAATCGTGGATCAGTATTTTGACCAAATCTCCATTCATTCATTTTTTAAATTTAAATGATTGATCGAACTGTTCTATGTAATTCACATATCAAAAATCTAAAAAGTTTAAATATTATATACTCTTTAAATTTATATTATTCTCGGCGTCAGTGGGGTGCAGCGGATGTTATTCTCCTTTCATCCACACGTGAAGATTAGTCTTTTCTAGCCCTTTTGCCCTTTATATACACTATTCATTCTAAAATAAAGAATAAATGCACCGTAAAAATTCTGATAAATCATTAGTAATACTGATTGATTTCTAATTTTTATATTATTTTTTTACAAAAAAAAATTGAATCATTTATTCATTTTTTTTCTAAAATGGAATTGGTTGATGAGTGTGTGTGTATAACAGAGAGATTATTGTGAAAATATTTTCATTTCGGTTAATATGAAAGCACAAAAAAATACTTTAAAGTCTCCATTTTTTTTTGTCATGGTAATTAAATTATTTATATGAAAATCTTATGGGATAAAAAAAATTGAGGTATTTTGAGTTTTCTAAATCACTATTTTGAATTTTAAAAAAATTAGCTCTAAAAAAATAACAAAATATATAATGTTTGTGGAAAACTGCTATTTTTTTTATAGGGAAAACTGTTATTTTTGGATGAATCAGAATCTCAGATCAAGTCATTTTCTTTGCATCTGAAAAAGTAGTGAAAAATTCTAAAACATATAAAATTTGGTTTACTAATAGAATTTGATATAGAGATTAGACAGAACATCGAGGAAAGCCTTTTTCTGATTTATAATTAATAATAAAGTACAAAACATACAATAATGTTCACATGCTTTGTAAAACATCATAATCCGACTCTAAATATATGAATATATATTTAATGATGTTTGGTCAATTCTGAGGAACTTGAATCAATAGTTGCATGATTAAATTTTAGATTAGGATATTCGATAGTTTAAACATGCATGGGCTTTTGGTTTATTGGAGTATGTGACTTAATTTTTCATTTTTTTTCACATCATTTTAAACAATTGAGAATGGTGATGATGATGATGTACAGCAGATATTGGACTGTTCATATAAAATCCTGGATTCTTATAGTGGTTTATTCCAAGAAACATCAGGAATATTCTATTATTGAAAAGATCTGTTTGAGAGACCAGTAAATATATTGGTTCAATTATGAAACTGTTCAAAGAATCATAGACTATCTGCATATAATTGAAAAGTTCTGTTCAAGGTATCACAAACAATGACATTTTACAATTGTTGTAGCCTTAGATGTCAATAGAGCGGAATGTATGTAATTTAGATCCGGATGAATAAGATAAATTTCTCGGATCAAATCAGATTTTTATCATTTATACTCATATAACACTTTTTATATGATCCCTAAAAGATATTTATGTGCTTGGAAATGCTATATAACAACTGTTAGGATTGAATAAAATTTATTGATTAATTTAAAAGAATGTTAGATATATTAAGAATTGAGAAGGGATCGGTTGACAATAAATTATTTTGACAACTTTAACAATGAACCTCTAAATAAATACAAAAATTAAATGGAAAAAAGTTTATAGATGTGTTTTTCTACCTTTAGATTGATGGTCATTCAAATTTCATGCAATTTCATTATTGTTTGATAGTTCATCAAAGATTATCAAATTTTTCATGCAATTTACAACGATTCTAATTTAATGGTATTTGATGGACTACCAAACGATAATCAAATTATATAAAATTTGAATGACCATCAATCTAAAAGTAGAAGAACACATCTATAAACTTTTTTTCATTTTTATGATTTTTTTATATTTATTTAGAGGTCCATTGTCAAGGTTGTCAAAATAATCCATTGTCAATGGATCCCCACTCTTGAGTATTTTTTATAACATAATAGATTGTAACGAAAATATTAAATTCATAATATATTCGCTACATTAAAATTTACATAATTGATGATTCTTTTAAATATATCATTTTATTGAAGAATTTATCAAATTTGAAATTTAATTATATATTTTTTAGAAAAATTATGATTATTATAAAAAAATAATTGATTAATTATATTTACTTCTTATTTTTATTATTTTTCTATTAAAATATAATGATATTTTTAATTTTTAATATATAATAATTATAATATAAAACGACCCGTAACAAATTACGTGCAATTATTATACTAGTTATTTATATGTATCGTGTTAGTGCTAGAAGCCAAATAGCACTCTCCTCTGTGTTAACGTTGTTGGTTAATTGTTTTTTCTCTTAAATTAATCAAGATCAACTTAACTCTAGAAGCTTCTTATCAATATTAAAAAAGGTTGATAAGAATTGACATAGTTTGTTTCGGATAGGTACAAAAGAAAATGTAAGATATTCAAAAGATAATGATTTTTTTTTTATTTACGGCTGCAGTGTTTCTTTTCTTAATTGGTCATATACTGATTAATTGCTGAATCTATAATAAATTAACTTCTGGTTAATGCTTTTTATGTGATGAATTACAGCAAACACGGCCTGCAACTGAGTTAGCAATAGCATCATGCTTCCTCTCTGACTCGTTTCATATATGATAGTTTCATCGGTTGCCACAGGAAATGTGACCACCTAGAGGGTCGTTATCGCTCGAAAGTCAGGTGGGGTGGTGCGAATCTAAAATGATACGAGAAGGAATGCAAGATACAGTGTTTCTGTCCTTGTCACTTAATTTTAATTTTTGATGGGTTGGCAAAACAGAAGAAGGTACATTAATTTTTGAGAAAAAGGAGAAAAAGGTACAGCTAGTGGATTTGGAATTTTTCTTTTCTCAAAAATAATATTAGTATTTTTTATTTGAAAATTTTAAGAACGACGTTTTTGGTAGTGTTGGACCACATGCATGTGTCAGTTCTGAATGAAAGCATGCGATTCGGAGCTTTATAAAAAAATGAAATGACCAAATCTTTTTGTCATAAATTTTCTGTTCATCTTAATTTTTTGTGTAGATAACATCTCCCTATTATAATATTTCTAATTTAAGTTTTCATTATTAAACACAAATTTATCAATTAATTTTAAATTTTCAATATATTAGTGTCATTCTTTACATTAAAAAAATATATAATAAAAATAACGTATTAAGTCGTTGGATTTGCATAAAAATACTATTTTACTTTCCTAAATCACGTGGTTTAAACAATATTTCGCGAAATAAACATCGTGAAATTGCGTAAGTGGTTTGGACAAATTTTTCTTTATATATAATGAGAGCGTAGGAATTACGCAGTACCTACAATGCTTATTAGAAGTTTGGAACAAATCTTAATTGAGCATGCACTATAATACTTATGACACAAATCCTTAATGTTTACATCATCTCAATCCATTTATGGCCTTAATTATTTGTGGAAGCATTTAATGGATGGTGATGTGGATTAAGATATACTCCTCCAACTTTTCTTTTCTTTTCTTTTCTTTTTTAAAAAAATAAAAGATATACTCCTGTCCTCCAATACCTCTCGCTAAGAAATTTTAGTTAAGGGATAGGGAAAGGAGTAAAACAAGAGAGAAAATCTAAATAAAGCAGTCAATCTGTTTGTATTATTAGAACAAATATATTAGATGTCTAACCATTTGACAGCCAAGCAAATCTAACAAAATCTCCTTGGGCGTTATATATCATAACTTCTCATGTGTTAACTTTCTTTTTCAATATAAATGCATGTAACAAATTGGAAATCTGATAATTAAGATATACTCCATCCATATCCACTTCAAATCCCCCTCATTATTTCCTATATATACAATACGAACCCCTTGAAAAGTTGGAAGATAAACACTGACAACTATATTCTCTTAAAGGCTTCAAAAATAACAGAGCAAAAATGGTGGCTAGTAATGAGGTGCAGCTATTCGGTATGTGGGCTAGCCCCGCTGTTCGACGGGTCGAATGGGCGCTCAAATTGAAGGGAATTGAGTATGAATACATAGAAGAAGATCTCTCAAATAAAAGTTCTCCTCTACTTGCGTACAACCCTCTCAATAAACAAGTACCGGTGTTGGTACATAGAGGCAAGCCCGTCGTCGAGTCTCTTGTCATTTTGGAGTATATTGACGAGACATGGAAGGACAAGCCAATATTGCCGGTGGATACGCATGAGCGTGCCAAGGCAAGATTTTGGGCAACTTTTGTTGATGTCAAGGTAACAATTTCATGTAATTGTATCATAATATTGAGAAAATAATATTATTCCTCAACCAACTATATAATAGATGATAACAATATATGGTTGTTTATTGTAGTTCAGAAGTTGTTAACCATTTTTATCTTTCATAATCAATTTGATATGTTCTTCACGTGTTTCTTCGTTATTTACTTATTTTCATCATTTTTGCCTATGCCTTTTTCTTTTTAAAAATTCTAGTGCCGTGAAGAGGCAAGGAAGGCCTTTTTCATGGAAGGAGAAGAAAAAGAGAAATCAATAGAGAATCTACAAGTACAACTCAAAGCTCTAGACGAAGAAATCGTAGGAAAGAAGTTTTTCTCTGGTGAACATATCGGATACACCGACTTAGCCGTCGGCTGGATGGCATTTTGGCTCGGAGTGGCAGAGGAGGCAGCAGGCTTTAAAGCAAACTATGAAACCAAGTTCCCGCATTTTGCTCGGTGGATCAAAGATTTTCTCGAGGACCCGGTGATAAAAGAGAATCTACCTCCCCGCAAAAGGACGGTCGAGTTCTTTCATGCATTCAGGCAATTTGGTGGTTGTGGCAAGGTGAATGAGAAGTGAATGATATGGACATCAGGATATTTTCATTAGATCAGCAAGGGCCAAGGGCAAAGTGAGGTCATATTTTATGCTAGTGTAAAAGTAGAGTATACTTTTAGGAAGAATCTATGAAAAGATTTTATGTTTTAACTATGGGATTCTGGGTATCTTTTAGTAGAGTTATCGTTTTCATACCAGAAGCATGCATTGGCGTGTGCTGGTGCCTGGTGATGAGTGAATGGAATAAATGACTGTTTAATAAAAATCTCTTCTTTCCGGCCAGTGTGAAATTGATACTTCAGAAAAGGTTCCTCTCTCATGTTTTATTGATTTACTGCGCACTATGGTAGCAACATGACTAAATTTTGTGAAACTATTTTTGTAATTTCAGCCGATCGAGTCCTTTCTTTTGTTCCTAATTAATGACATGAAAAGATATACATTTATGTTAACAATATGGATGGAGGCAGAAACACTCTTAATGGGAACTAATAATATATGTAAATATGTATATCAATTATAACCACAATCAGAGAAAAAGAAATTAAAACCGGTTGTTAAAGAAATGTTGTACCGGTTATACAACTGATTTTAAAAGGCAGGAATTGTTAAAAGGTTTAATAACTGATGCTAAAATTCTCTTTCGGAATCGGATTTCTCAAACTCAATTTTTAACTAATAATCAACTCTAAAGACTAATCTTTAGAATCAGTTATTAATTAAAAAGTAGCTCTAGAGATTTTTTTTAGAAGCGATTATTAATTAAAAACCAACTCTAAAGGTCTCTTTAGAAACGATAATTAACACTATAAGAAAAAAAAAGGACGTAGCAAGAGAAACACAACTAGAGATTATGTTTGATGTTGCTATTTTCCTATTTTTGCAAGAACATTATACAAGACCAATACTAGTGTAGCATGAAACATGAAGCTCATCTATTTTTTATATAAAAAATAACTTGCTCCACCTTGAGACTTAATTACCTGGCAATCTAATACTTAATTACCTGGCAACATTAGATTGCAAGAGCAATTTGATGTAGCATATTTTACTCATTTTAAATCCCTGCAAACTTTTCTGTTTATTGGCGCACTTTTTAAAAAATACTCATTCATTGTATTTTAATTTATAGCCTTACAAGTTTACAATGAAAAGGGAACATTTGAAAACAAACTAATTTACTCAAATTTGAAATCATAAAATATATATAAACGTCAAAGTACATATTTGAACAAAAACATTGATGTAATTTCTATTTTCCAGAATAATTTAAAATTTGTTCAACATATATATTAATTGATGATGTTATTAACTAATCAAGTTTCATTAAAATTGAATTTAAAATGAAAAATATACAAGCATTCAAAGTATTTCGAGCAAACGTAAGCTTCAATTTAAATTAACTTAAATTTATTTAAAATTATATTAGTTGATAAAATCATTAAGCATCAATAAAACTTTCCAATGAATTAAATTTCATTAAAAAGACAAAACTTAAACAAAAAACAAAAGCATTTATAAAAAGACTCCTCTTGAAAATGAAAACTGACTAAAAAATAAAAAAATATATATGGAGGAAAAGGAAATGATGTGCTAATGTTGTCATATATTTTTTTAATGGCGTCTTAGAATCGCATTAGATTTAGTGCTCGAAGAATTATTCAATGATGTGCTAATTATATTTTTAATAACAACTGCTTCTTATGCTAATGCTTGAAGAATTTATTTTATTAACAATCACTGCTTCTTATTCTTATTTTAATTATATTCTTTACTTAAATAATATGAATATATATATTTTTCAAAAATATTCAAAAATAAAAAATAGATCTTAAAATTTCAAACATATTTTTGAGGGTCAAGACAAACTTCAATCGTCATGAGCTTTTCTGTTGTTGCGTAGAATGTTCTAATCGGAGTTTTCTATCAAAAGTTATACTTGAATTTCAATTTTCGGTTAAGCTATGATATTTATTTTTATTTGAGGTATAAATTAAAGTAAATGAGGAAGATGAATAAGAGAGGGGAGACTATAAATAGTGATTATAGAAACCATGACTGTTCAACCATGAGCGTTGGATTAAGTAGATAATAATGATGAATATGTAAGTTTTTATAATTCGTGTGTATGAATCTTCTGCATCTTTATTAGTCAGAACCTTTAAAAATAGTTATTAGTTAAAAATTATTTTTAAAAGTCTCTTACTTTATTAAGGAATCTAACCTTTAGAATTAGTTATTAGCTAAAAACCTGTTCTAAAAGTATCTTTAGAGCCGATTATTAGCTAAAAATCGATTCTAAAAGTACCTTTAGAGCTGGTTATTAGGTAAAAACTAGCTCTAAAGGTGTTATTAATTCAAAGAAGTGCCTGGGTATTGTATAAATTCATTCTAAAAGATATACCTTTAGAGCCGATTTTTTAAAAACGGGTGCTAAATTAAACTTTTAGAAATAGTTATATTAAAAAACGATTTTAAATTCTTCTGACAACTTTTTTAGTTTGGAACCGGCCTCCAACTTTATAACAAATTTATATAAAATCGGTTTTTTTAGTAAAACTGGTTCTAAAGGTTTTAACAAATTTATAACAATGTCATCAAACTCTTTTAGTAAATGTTTTATATAAAATCGGTTCTAAATGGATGTTTCTAAATTTTTTTTTTCTGATAATGAAGTTTCATATTGTAATTTTAATTTTAATTAATTATTTTAATTAATTATTTTTTAGTTTACGGGTCAATTAATTTTACTTCTTTCAATTTGTACTATAAGGAAAAAAATTAAACAAATAGATTTTAATGTTTTTGTGGTCAGTTGATCTTCAATTCTTCATACCGTCAAACTAATTAATTATTTTCCTCTGATTAATTAACAACTTATGAAGGTCCCTTTTATTCTCATTATTTTGATACTGTAGGTTACTGATGTGGCGGGCTGGTGGCTGCTTTGAGCATTTTTCTTGCGAAGGGTTAACTGAAATCACTCGAGTATTTTCTTATATATGTGCAGGCTACGCGTACGGTCGTTCTTTTGTTGGCGTGGGAATCCATATACTATGGATATTCTGAGAAATTCAAAGGCCAATTTAAAAACATTTTTTAATTAAGAATCTTTGCTAAAGATTTTTAGAGATAAAAATTATTGCTATTTTTTTTGATAAAAATCATTGTTAATTTTTTTTAACAACGGTTATTGTTGTTAAAGGTCTTATAATAACGAATTTAACAACACACAATTTAACAATGATTTTTTATATTTTTTTCTAACACCCACCTTTAATAACGGTTCGAGAACCGTTATTAAAAATACTTTAAAACTGTTGTTAAATTTTTTTCAGTCGCGGTGACTGTACATTAGAGGTGTCAATGGGTCGGATCAGGTTCGGGTCAGATCATATTATTTTTATTATTTTTCTTGATCCGGCCTGATTAAATTCGGGTCAAAAAATCTTGACCCATACCCGACCCGACGGGTCACGAGTCGACCCGACCCGATCCGTGTAAATAATTAAATATTTATT
The DNA here is from genome assembly GCA_964058805.1 of Schoenoplectus triqueter. Taxonomy (NCBI): domain Eukaryota; kingdom Viridiplantae; phylum Streptophyta; class Magnoliopsida; order Poales; family Cyperaceae; genus Schoenoplectus; species Schoenoplectus triqueter. Next base: position 441 of record CAXKVV010001130.1, on the reverse strand, counting down.
AATTATTTTTATATAATTTTAAGTAATAAATTATTAATTAATTTATAATTAATCTTAATTAGTATATAATTAGCGTATATTTAAGATTTAATTAGTACTAAATCATAAAGTTACTTTAAAAAACATAATTAATTGGATCGGGTCGGGTTGATCCAAACCCAACCCGACCCGGTTCGGGTCAAAAAAATTAAACCCATATCTGACTCATTTATCTTCGAATTATGTCGGATCGGATCGGATTAACCCGTCGAATCGGATCAATAATTGACACCCCTAATATACATTCTATTAGTGTGTTTGATTCTTGAATATAAATTTTTAGTTCATAATTGAGGTCCCAACATGGACATGAATGAACGGTGGCTAATCTAAAGCATCAAAAAATATCAGTAGAAGTTTGACCACAAAGCATTAATTGAGGTCCCAACTTCTCGTGAACCC